>JAVSBS010010575.1:0-88458 GCA_033124195.1 Coracias cyanogaster
GGGGATAATGTGCTGGTAGCTGTTATCTGCTGTGGTGGGTGGAATGGAAGGTACATCAGCCTGGCACTGATAATGATCCCTTCATACTGGTTTTGCTGAGGCACTTGGAATATCTACCCTACCTTCAAAAGACTGTAAAATCTTGTCATATGCATGACCTGCAAAATACATGTTTTCCAGACGCCTCACCAGCTTCATTGCCCTTGTGTGCACCCATTCCAGTACCTCAGTGTCCTTCTTGTACTGTGGTGCCCAAAACTGGACACCGGGCTCAAGACATGGTCTCACAAGTGCCAAGTACAGGGACACAATCACCTCCCTGCTCCTGCTGGTCACACCACTTCTGATACAGGCCAGGGTGCTGTGTCAGAAAATATTTATATTCCTTTGGTATATAAATTTAAAGTTCTTGTGCAGAAAAGAAAAGAATACTCTATGTATACATAGTTGAAAGAGAGGCATGAAGGTGAATTAAGTGCACGGAAAAAAAAACCAAAACCAAGGAAATAAGGTGCCCACACCGTAATAAAACTGATACAAGACATTTTTTAATCTGATCTGTAGCTTCTTGTTGAGTCATATGTTGAGAGTCATACACATCATAGCAACACATTATTGTGGCTCTTTGGGGAAAACAAGAAAAACAAAAAAAACCTTGCCTCCGAGTTTTCTGGCTCATACCAACCACTTCAAGATACCAGTAATGTAAATTTTACTATTGCCTTGGAACATCACCTTTCCAGTTAACTGCAGGTTATCATCGTCTAAAGGTGTAGCGCTTTTGCAGGACACTAGAGCTTTTCTCCTGCTGAGTGTTGACTCCTTGACTATTGTCTGTGGCACGGGGGCTATTTCAACACCTCATTTCTATGTTCTTTATGGAAATTAGGTTTAAAAAAAAAAAACCCAGAACGTGACAACAAGCCAGCAAACCCTTCTCTAACAGAAAAGCTTTATCTGATTAGACTCTAATTTTAAACAATTTATAAACACCTGTGAACCACTCACTCCCACAGCCTGCCCTCCCTTTGGGTGACAGGCAAGGACTTCTCCCTGGCCATCACAGCTAGCTTCAAAATCCCCACAAAGCCCCTTTTCACAACCCTTGGTGGGTTCAGTGTGAGGAGCAATCCTCCCCCCTGGAGGTAACCACCTAGGGACAAGTCCTGCCAAGAAATGAACCATTCTGTGGGTTTGTGTCTCTGCAGCTAGAACCAGCCCAGGGCAAATAATCGCTTATAATGGGGTTGTGGTGGTTTCTGAATCTGAGCAGCTGCTACAGGGTTCTTCTGGAAGCTGGCTGATAATCACAGCTTTCCTTGCTAAAAAATCCCTGAAGGTAGACGTTTAAATAGCAGCGATGTAATCCGTAACCCTCGCTTTGTTGTGGCATTAGCTAAATAGTCTTAGGCCTCTATTTGGAAGCCATAACTTGGAGGAAAAGCTGTCTGCAAAAATTTGGAATTCAAAAAGGGGAAAGATGTTCCCAACACGTACTTTGCCATGCTGTGGCTGTCCTGATAGATTTAGTAGAGACATCTAGTTTCTACTGTTCCTTGTCAGCTCCGTATTTATATAAGCTAGAAAAGGTGTTATTTTGGAGGACTGGTTATTATTTATGAGGGTAACACAGCTTCATTGTAGTAATAAAATTAGAAGATATTTCTTAATACAGATAACATACCCATTTTGACCAAGACTGAAACTGGAATGGTTCTCTGAAAGATCATACTTCTTTTCACTAGGAAAGAAGTCAGGTCTGGCAGGCTGAGGAAATGTGAATAATGAGGCACTCGTGGCACAAATTTGAAGCTACGGTAATGCAGGAAATGTTTTCATTATGATTTAGTGCTTAAATTAAACATGTGCTTGTAACCAGATGGCCTTGATTATATCTTATTATGCTGTTAAAGAAAAGCTGTAGAAACCAAAAGTACTAGAAGGGAAAGGTATTTTGGAGGAAGTTCTAGGATTTGGGAGAGGAAGAGAAGCTCCCTGTGCTTACCTGTTTACTGGGAGGAGGCGAGATGTAGCTCACCATACACCGAGGAATTGTAGTTCCCGGATGAAAGAATTCCACCAGAACAAAATCCTGGTGGTCTTGTCTTCCCATCTGCTCTTTGTCCTGCAGTAGCTTCAGTCTAGAGGATGTCTTCTGGCCTGTAACCCACCCACACCACTGCTTTGCCATCACAGCAGCCTCTCCTGCTTGTGACATCTCCCTCGAGAATGCCATTGGTCAGAATCTCTTTTTTTTGAAGTAAGTTGTACCTGGCAAAGCTGTACTTAGCCAAAATTTCTCTCTGGCAGAAGAGGTTAATGAGATGAAGCTGCATGACCTCCTTTCAGTATACCCTTTTGCATGGACATCTCTGGATTAAAGGTCAAAACTTGAGCCTTGTTGCTGAATCCCCATCCACTGAGAACAAAGTCATTAAAAGGTCACTCTTGGAGGCGCTGGAGATGTTCCAGCTTCAGTAGAGTTTTGTGGATGTTCCTATCGTAATTCCCATTTCAGCTTCGCTGTCGTCGTGCCAGTAACTCCAAGGTACCTGAAAAAGTCTATTCATTAATCCTGTCGGTTTAGTAGCACCTGCAAAGCAGAGATTAAGGTTCCTATCAGGAAATGGCTGAATGAATATGGCAGCAGGAAATGCTTTTGACTTACTCTTGATTTGTGTCTGGAATCACACAGCATGTTCTTTTAGAGGGTAGATTTTTAAAATTACAATGATGGCTCTTACAGTTGATCCAATCTTCTGTCAATGTCGCGTTTCTTTGTCCCAGACTGCTCCGTACCAAACGCGTTAAATATTTCACTGAAGTTTCTAGAATTGTAATAACGTTTTTTGTTCTAATTGCCTGGTTTGGTATCAGATTTTTCACTGGGCTGCCCAAGGTCACAGAGCAGCTCTGTGTGATGCTTTGCCAGACGTGAACTTGCATGGGGTTTTCTTCCCACACAAACACCCCTAATTAAGGCTCTGGTCTTCCCTGGAGGATGGGAAATAATATTCCAATTAAGGAAATAACATTGCAATAGAAACATTTGGTAGTGCACCGTTTTCTGATACTAAAACCACAACAGATCGTAATGATTATGAAACACCAGTTAGAAGATACTTAGGACAGAGCTTGTAGAAAGATGTCTTCTTACTCTAGCAGCAAGGAAATTAAAATGTGCAAGTAACATGGGGGATGGAGGTGAAAATTGACTCTTGTAGCATCCTGCTCAGACTGCAGCGTTGCCTCGTAGCTTAATCCTTTTCCTAATCCTGTGTTGCGTAAATCTATAAAGCATTTCAGCTTCCGTCTTTGCATGGCTCTGCTCAGGTCCTCCTGAGCACTGTCCCATCCATTGGGTCTGCAACAGTCTGTCCTGTTTCTCCTCACTGACTTTATGTCCTTACTTCTTTGGCTTGTGGAAAAAAACAGATTTATTTTACTATTCCTAAAGATACTGTCCAATAATCACCTTGCAGGGATGAGCAGCAGCTACACAAGAAAGCTCACATATGATGGAGCAGACAGGGTTTAATGGAGGCGATTGTCAATTGTAATTAATTGTATTCTTCATAATGGTTCTTGTTATTTCTGATACATGACTAAATATTACCTCTGATTTTAACATCAGTGAACTGCTGAACAGCAAGACAGCAGGTAAAATGGGCTGGCTAAAACCATTCTGTTAAGAAACAGAATCTAACTCGCTGGTAGCCATTTCACAAGTTTGCTTGAGAAGATTCCTTCATGGATATTCTGAACCCTGCAGAATATGCTTAAAAACACACACTTCAAGGAGATCTTTCAGCCCCTAGCAAGCAAACTGTGATCTACTGGACACAGTAATCCAAAATGAACATGATACAATTTTTCTAGCATAAACTGACCCCAACTGGGTCTGCGGCTCCACAGTTTCTTTGGCATTTCTATTTCAGCTATTGAACTGCTGATTTTGTTTTACTTATTCTCACAAAATTTGTGATAATACCATAATGAAATACTACAGTTTTTATCTGGTTTTCTCTATGATATTTGCCTACTTGAGGGAATCTTTTTTTTATCTTCCATTACCATTTCTACATTTCCATTGAGTTCTGCTGTTCCTTTTGCAATTGTTTTACTCTACCTTCCTAGAATTTTATTTTTTTATAAATATCCTCTTAATGAGACCAATGGCCTAGCAAGTATTAACTCTTCATTTCCTGAAATAATAATAATAAAAAAATCCAGAGATTGTTTAGTAGCCCAATAACTACTTCTCTAGAGGAGCTAAAAGAAACCTCGGGGCTCTTACTCTACAGTAATAAGGAAAATAATGCTTTTTGCTCTAAATTCTTGTAGACTCTTTACTTGCCTTCACAGAGGACAAAAAAAAAAATCTTCCTCATTCTTCTCTCTTTGCTTGCTGTGCTTTCAAGACTTTAGTTTTGTTCTTTCTAGCTATAATGCTGTGGCAGTTTTTCTTACATTTGGGTTTCTTAATACATTTTTTTACTGCATTAGTATTCCTGATATTTTACAGAATATTTTTAGTATTAAAAACTTAGAGCTAAGTTTTAAGGAAGCTAACAGGCAAGGAAGATGTTTCAGAAGTTCCAACTTACGCTTTCATGCACTCAGAGACAACAGAATAACCACTGAGCTAGAGGGGAGCACCGAAACAGAGGAGGAAGAGGAAGGAAAAGGTCTGGATGGAAGGAGAGTGGAGGAGATGCATCTTAAGCTGCTCCACCAGCCTTTTAGAAGAGCAAACGTTCAGCCAAGATCTAACCTCTTCTTCACAATTGCTCTAAAAGTGAGGTGCACAAATCCAAAACCGATTTGAAAAACCCTGTTGTTCAGGGAGGACATAAACCATCAATTCCTTGTTTGCCTTCTGTTTTAAACATCTAGAGCTACTCACCAGGAAGAGCTTTCTGCAAGAAGGCTCTGATGCAGTAGGGAGGCTACGGTCACGTTTGATGTCTGCATTCAGAGCTGGGCTCCTCTAGGAAATACAGAAGGAGCAAGAACATTTTTTATTTACAACATCAATATTAATTATATAGTATATAAAACAATACTGCCCAGTTAAACCACTGGACACATGAGCTGATATATCCAGTAAATGGTAGCACTGTGATCAGTTCTGTCCTCTACAGCTTTTTGCTCAAAATAAAGAGAAAAAAGTCATGCGGGAGTAAGAGAAGCAGCATTTATTAAACTCCTTACAAAACATATTGAATGTCAAGGTGAAAGACCACTAAAACTAGGCAGTAGCAAAATAAGAATGTGCTCAGCCCTACTCGAATCTCAATTCTTTGTTCACTGTGCTTGCAGACAAACTTTTTGATGTCTGGGACCATTTATCATAACCTCTGGTGCCCGCTGGGGATACCTGAAAGATGTTTCACATGATTTCCTCCCTCAGCAAGAATGACTTCTTTCAAACTTTTAAACCAAAAGAAATCCAGAAGTAACATACACAATAAAAAGTGGTCAGTCTTAGGAGACGCTGCGTGAGGAAAAGAAACCCAAAATGGATTCTGCTGTGCAGCTGTGTAAAATCTAAGCTACAAAGGTGAAAAATTAGCGTTAAAACCCCTCATAGATCAAAGCTGTTGCTCTTCCTGCTTGGCTGCTGCTTTTTGTTCTCGGGAGCTATCAAAGTGTAGGCTCCCAGCCCTGATGGAGCCCCTTGCACTAGGTAAGCTCTGCTTGGTCCCAAGTCCACCAGCTGTTACTGCACGTTAAGTCCAGTATTTTATATCCAGAGTTCAGCGGCACAGGGATGAAAACATAAGAGACACAATCACCTTCTGAACAAACAGTGCGAGTAGAGATGAGTTGGTTAAAATCAAATGATAAAAGACTCCACGTGTCTTTAAATGCTCTAGATAAGCTACTGCGTTAACTCTCCCACTGATCAAAGTGCCAAATTATGAGCAGTGAATAATGGAATTTTACCTTCTAGATGAGATTTTAGCGAACGGTTGTTGCACAACTATTGCACTACAGTTTCTGAGAAACCAAGTGAGGGGCTGTCAGCTCCTGGTAGTCCTGGGGTTCCTCCCTCACTGAGGACAGGTCGGTTATTAAACAATAGAAATAACTCTTATAAATCCAGTTAATTTAAATGCAGGCTCTGATACTATTGTAGCTGCTCTAAAGTGCCTTTTCCACCATTTCTGAAGATGTTTGCAACAAAACTGCTAAATGTCATAGCTGATAGATCCAATAAATGGTAGCTCTGTGATCAGTTCTCTCCTCTACATCTTTTTGCTCAAAGCACAAGTAAGAGAAAAAGCATTCTCTTTCTTATTTCTTACAGAAAAGTAAGAAAAATAGCATCATGCTAATTTTATAACCTAATCAACCTTTTGCAGATTATCAGCCCATTCAGTCTAATTTCATGAAATCAAAGCCATATTTACATGAGGTGAAGCCACATTGCCTGGGTGGAGGTAAAGCACTTTAAAGCAGTGAAATTCTCCCCAGTTCCTTTTTTTTTTTTTGTCTGCTTAAAAAGAGTCTATGATGCTTTTAGCAATGCTTGAACAGGGAAAGAGGTATATGTGTGTGTGCTATAAACAGAGTCAAGAGACAAAAAAAAGCATGTCCTGTTACAGAGACTGCTCCGTTGACTACTTGGCGTGCCTGAGAGGTCACACTTTGAGTGAGACTTGGCTTCACTGGTTCTCCAGTGGTGACTTTACAGAATATTACATTAGACTGCTTTCTAGTTCTTTTTTGGTGCTCGAGGCACCCAGTTGAGGAAATGCTGCACGCATCACGCTCTGCTGATGAAAATCAGAGATTAAAAATAACTTTAAAACAGGCATCTATAATCCAAATGTCATTTGGTGCTTCTGGATAAGTGTCCTGCAGGGGTATCACCCCAGCCACTGAAGACCTACCTTGCACACACGTGTTGGAGCGAGCCACCACAGCTCAGATGATTCAGTGAAATTAATGGTATCTAAAACTGCTCAAGGATCCACTATGATAAGCTAGCTCCCAAGTCACCCATTTATAGAACTTATTTCATGCTAGTAAAAAAGAAATGATAGAGTTCCTGCTCGGGTAGTGACAGCAAATGGATAATGTCAGTGTGGACCTGTCCACTTCCCTGTTCCCACCTCTCCTGTATAGACCTGCCGATGGACAAGCTGGAAAGGGAAAGCTCCTACCCTTCCAGAATGGGGAAAGGGATGTAAATTTTTGCCTGCCTTGCTTGAATTCCACTTCATGGCTTGTCCAGAAGCTGTTTTCTATCAGCAATAACGTATATTGACACTGGGAATTGGCTGAATCACATTTTATTCAGTCTTGAATAAAAATTCTTTGTGTGGAGTCTCAAACAATACTAGTTAGGTAGCTTTAATAGGACTGCTGGTGACTACTTCATACAGATTGACACTTAGCTCTTAAACTGTCACAAAGGGCATTAATTCAAAATACCTTTCTATTCCTGTGTGTAAAATATTTCAGGACAATGCACTGCAAACGAGTGACTCAAATAGCAACAAAACAAAAGTTAAATACTCGTGGTTTTAATTTCCTGGAGATGAACGGATGTGGGAAGGAATTCTACAACAAGGAAACCACTTACATGGCAAGAAGCTTGTATTTAATTGAATGCTTTGCAAAGATACATGAATAAAGCTATTTGCATGACTTTCTTTAGGGATGGCCCCAGCTGTTTATTTAATTCTTTTTTTTTTTTTTAAAGAACAAACAAAAAACATGGAGAGCACAGATGCAATAAAGAAACAAACGAAAAAAAAAAAAAACCCTAAGTAAGTTTGTACCCACATACTTTACAAAATAAAGCATGTTAGGGGTACAAAACATTCTATATATACTGTATGACCAACAAATAAATGCACGGTAACATTGTTCTCTCGAACACCATAAGCCTAACAGCTAAGCTCTGAAAATGACATTGACAGCAGGCGTCTTTATTTCATCAGCCTTCTACAGAGTCATTTAGCACCATCACTTGTTTGTTGGTTTTGCCCTGCCTGTTTCCTTTTTCTCCAAATAACAACAGAAGCATAGCACCTTTTAATAGCTAAAATAAAAAACCAGGAATATTAAATGCATCCCAGCTTCCAGAGATGAGGTAGCTCATGCTTAGAAATGATGGAACTTTCTTGCCTTGACAACTCAAGGCCGTTAAGTCAAATGACTGGTGATGCATGTCTGGATGTCAGCTAAAAAGAAGGAATTTCTATTTTCTTTATTGGTGGTTGGGCTGGTGTACATGTGAATGATTTGCGACGTACATGAATTGGCCCCATATACGAGATATCTGGGTAATTTGATATGTAATGGCTTCTCAGATGGGCAGGTATTGGAAAATCAACAAGTATTGGGTTTGAGATGTATTTTGAAGATTTAGGGTAACGTAAGGGAATCGCACGGTTAGTTACATAGGGAGAAGTGAAGTCTGGCCTTAAAATTTAAGATACGGGACACCCCTACTGAAAACTCATATTTCCCCCAGGAGGCATTTATACTTCATAAATTACTCACGGCTATGGAATACTCCTCTGAGCAGGCTGTTACGTAGGGAAGTGCAGGAAAGACAACGCCAAATTAAGGTGATCCTGGCTGAAGAGATTATTTTCTACAAAAGCCCTAGATTTCTGTGAATGGCTACCAGACTGGCAACCGCAGGAAGACAAACTGGGGTGCTGGGAAGTAGGTGCGATTGAGAGATAGCCTCGGTTCACAAAAGTGCTCTACTTTTCTCTTATTCAGTATGCATCCAAGCAAATAGAATTTTACATAGTCCCACATTAAAACTAACTATTTTGAATACCTGTAAATTTCACAATAATTTGAAACAGAAGCGAGGAAAAAGCTCCATATTACTTTTTTAAAGGTGGTCATCGATTCTCTTAAGATTGTACTGTGGTACTAAAAAGCTGGTTTCAATCATTTAAAACGGAAGGTTTGCAAGTCAAATAAATATTCAGAAGGAGGCCGGGCATTTAAAAAGAACCGTATATACAATGCTGATCCAGTATCAGCCATTACTTCAAGAGTCTCAGGATTAACTTCAATCAGTCTAAGTTCACGTGTTTAATTGCTGCTGTTGCTGGGTGGTGTGTTTAATTTCCCCCCTTCCTCTTACACAAAGCAAACCGGCCCGACTTCAATTCCAAATTCCTGGTCGGTACTGCCAATATCCACCGGTGCAATATCTATGATAGGTAAGCGGGCCACGTTCTGCGTTCTGTACTCAAAAACAGTCTTGCCTACGTTCCCGTTACGCTTCTGGAGAGGGGGAAAAGAAAAGAAACAGAAGGATTCTGTTAGAAACAGCCCCAATTCCAGCTGGTGGGTTCGGAAGGATCACACGGTATCCTCCCTGAGCCCCACACCCCTGCCCGCGCTGCAGCTTGGTTATTTTAAAATGTGTGTATCTTGCTTTCACGGTGATGGACAGAGCTGTCAGACTGGCAGGATCTCCCCCTCGAGCTGGACTGGTTTTGCTTTGCTTTGCTCATTCTCGGGCTATACTATTTAAGAGCAGAGAGAGTAATTTATTTCAAGCAAAACTGATCTAAGAAATATTTTGCCAGTATCTTGGACTTGACTGAGAATGGTGTGGAACATGAAAAAATGTGCTACTTGCTGGTTTTTCTGCCCACTAAGAATTCCGAGGGGGAGCGTTTCCCCTTCCTCAGTGGTAGTAGCAATGCGTTTCCTCCAGTGCATTGCTGCCAGCGTCACACCCGTCTGGCGGGCAAGTGCTGCAGGTTATCTGAACAGTTTGTGCGATTCCACACGGAGGAGAAGAAATACTGGGAAATTCAACCCGGCAAGGGATGTATCACGGTATGCTCACTAATAGTGGTAATTTGTGAATATCCTCTTGATAGTGCAGACTTCTAATATGGGAAGCTAGACTTGTAGAGTACCTACTACTCTACAATTCATAATAACATTCCAGAGCATTTTAATTACTTCATTCTATAGATTTTTTTTTTTCTAACAAGAACTGTAAAAGGATTAAAGTCCTTTTTTCTCCATAACAAACCCCAAAAACTTACAGAACAGCTGTCATGAAGAACAGTGTATCTGAATCGGCTGTTTCCTTCCGCTTTGATCTCCAGGTCGTTGGCCCCTTTCAGGATCACGGCTTTTTTCAGGTTCTTTGTCTGGTCATCCATGTACCCAACACTGTTTTTACAATGGTAGGTGATATTCTGGGAAGCTTCCTTTGATAGGAGGCGCAGGAACGTCATCTGAGTGACAGCTGTATCCCCATACACAAACTGTGAAGATAAAAGAGATAGAGCAACATCTATTACAGGAAAATTCATTATGAGTTCATGAATTTTAGAAACGTCTGTCATTATCATAGCTCTTTGCAGACATGACTAGCAGGAGCTCTATTGCGCAAAATCTAAGAATGGTTTCTTTAGTAATTTGCTGCCAGTTGAGTACAGAGAAATGTAGACATCCTGTAACTTGGAGAATTTTGATGGTGAAGCTTTGCAGCTGAACAACTCAAAGGCAGCTGGGCCTCCACAGACACACCAAATTTGGCGTGAATTCTGCTCTTTCAAACACGGATTCAGGAGGAGCTCAACCTTACCTATGAAATAGCGCATTTGAGCAACCTCAAAGTAGGAAACGTCAAGCGCACAACCCCCTTTTATAGTGCATCAGCTGTATTGCAGCCTTAGCAACTTGTTTTCTGTAGGCTTTGTGTTTAGAAGCATCACAAATAGTCAAGGTTTGTCTGTATAAAAATAACTAGAGATTTGCATATGGACTTTATCAACTAATTAACTTACAAAGAAGTTTACAAAGCATTTTACGAATGACTGAAAATGTATACATTTCTCTGAAACTGGTGAAGGGATAGCTAATACACTGACACTTCTTTACAAAATCTTTTTTTTTTACATTTTTTACAAATCTTTATTTAGGAATCTTGGCCGTATTTATTATTTAGAATCTCTAAGGAGCACATATGACTATTACACAGATCATACTATTAGTTACCAAAGCTGAGGATGTCTTAAAAACTAAAATATTATTTTATAGTATTCCTCAAGAAACTTTCTTCTTCCAAAGAGCATCTGTCTTTAAAAAAAAAAAAACCCTGCAGGCAGCTCAACATCAACTGTGACATCTTAGGTCATGGCAAGTTCTCCTGATTTAATAATAATAGAATCTGCATAAAAGCAATCAATATCACATCTGTTCTTAGTACCACATCTGTCCTCAGTTGAGGTTCTGAACTGTTATCAGGAATCCAGTTGATAACAGCATTTTTTTTTTTTTTTTACACATCAAATGCTGATTTTGAAGTTATTTAATTATTCCCTATGAAATAATAATTTCTGTGCTTTTGATTTGATGAAGTAGGAATAAAAATGGCAAAAGCTTGTTAATTATTTTTATATTTATATATATTATTTTTATATTTATATTATTTTTACATTTATATATTATTTTTTTATTTATATATCTCTTATATTTATTGTTGTTATTTAGCATAAGCTTCTGCTATTTGGCAAGATTATTAAGCCTACTTCTAGAAGTTCCTACTGAGGGAAAAACCCAACAGAAAGCTGAGTGGGATTTTTGTCCGCCTGGAGACTGATGCGTTCAGCATGGAGCATCCTGACACATATGATAATAATCATAATTTTTAAAAAAAAGCAGATCAACTGAGAGAATTTATAAAATCAGCTTTGTAAAGCTTCGTAGCAGATGAAGTTCTAAAGTGGAACAAAACCCATTTCATAGAAGTCGATTCCTGACACTAAATATATTTAGTTACCTGTGATCCCCTGTTCATATCGAGGCCATACCAAATGGGCTTTCCGTCAGATGACCTGCTGGCCCACCATGTTTTACGTGGTATAGTAGATGGGTTTGCAGAAATACAGGTCTCTCCGGTGTCCATGTTGCAATATACTTTTATAGCATCTTCCACACAGCCCTGGTTAGGATCAATCCAATATTCACCTACAAAGAACATAAAATGGGATTCCATTATCTTATTAAGATTCTTGAAGTAACTGAGGAGATAGCAAAAGTGTGTCGTGAAAGATACACTGGGTATACGCTATAATATTACTTCAAGATATTAACTGATCAGTATTTCAAATATTTCAAAACTGGGTCACGCAGACTTGGAAGTTGTTTAAGGTTCAGGGTGTTTAAATCCATTGCAAAGCTCCTGGATGCTCCAAGCGCACAAAGAACACACAATGGCTTTCCCTACGTATGAGCAGCCACCGACAGCCCCTTCTCATGTTGATGTTGGAGGCAAAGTTTCAAGAAACAGGGAAAAAGCTGGTAAGGACTGCTACAAATTATCTCTACCTTCCAGTGTGTTCTGGTTTATCACTGGCAATCCCTATAAATGAGGGAAGGTCCTCCAGACTCATTCAGGAGGTGGTGAGTTTGTACGCACCGCTTTTCTTGGATGGGTGGCACAGCTTCAGGTCATCACAAGTCCTTGCTGGGTGTTTCTTTGAACCGTCTGGGCTGCGCATAGTCTCAATCTGGCTGCTCAGTGACTTCAGGGTGGCATGGACTCCTGGGTCTGTTTTATTATGGTCATCTGGAGCTGCTTCATCTTCAGTAAACTCTGGTAGCGGATCTGCCATAGCATCGTCATAGTGTCCCATGATGTCACCAATGGCAGCAGTGAGATGGCCTGGAGGTCCTGGAGGGCCAGGAGGGCCGGGATCACCTGGTGGACCCTACGGTTAGAATTAAAAAAAAAAAAATAAAGGCAAGAGAGGCACAGCAGAGTAAATACTATGCAAAATGACAGCAAAGCCAGCCACTGAAAAAGCAGAACTCTGGGGTCAGTCATCCTATTTTTTCAGATACTGATAAAAAATTCCCATTTACAGGAATGGGGGTAAAAGATTAGAACTGCCTCTGAGAGATTCTCTCTGTTTTGTGCCTTCTCTGCCTGTCTTAATACTTTGCTCAACTTTTACTTACACCTGATTTCAGACTTAACAGCTGGAAAAAGTCATCAAGGAGTGGTGTCCTCATCCCATTTTTTTAAGCCAGCTGTCCCTCCTTGTACAAATCCCTGCCTAATAACTTTATTTCTTAAAATTCCCAACAGCTGTGATTTTAAGAGCAATCTAAAAATTCCTGCCTCCCTGAGTTGGCTCAGGGATATTTTCAGTTAGTAAAGCCTGGCCAGAAAATTTGGCACTAGAAATGCCTTTACATGTATCGTGCAGAGGGCTGAGCTTTCTAGACAGAATCTCCATCATCCTGACTTGGCAGAGCAGGTGTTTTCCTGAATGATGGCTTGTGAGGTCCTTCTGTCAACCTTAATTGTGGCACTTGGGGAGGTAACTTGAGTCTTGAGACAGAATGTGTCTGTTAATACACGGACGTCCAGCTGCAGGCTCTGCCAGCTCTTCTTTGGCAGTGGAAAGTCCGTAACGTACCTCCACTGTAGGTTTGATGCTCTGGTGGGTCAGATGGTACAGCAGAACATGGCGTTTCCTTGGAGTAACTACTTCAGAATTCACAAGGAGCGCTCCAAATGTTTACTATGGAGCATACGCCCAAACTAATACGTGCCGCATTCAACAAATGAAATATGAACTTTTAGTTCTTGCTTTGTGGCTCCAATTTATAGTTGCGGCAAGCCTCCGTGGAAAGCAAAGCTGAAGTTAGTGGTATGTGATATCCTTGTACTGTCGCGTCACAGATTTGGATACACGTCATATTCTTACGCTTTACCATAGACTAGTCAGTCAAGTGTTGGTGCCTCAGCAAAAGTGGAGATACCAATAATTGGCAGAAATTCAAATGAAGTGAAGGTGAATGTTAGCAGAGGATAAACAGCGGAAACACCAGGAGAGAAAAGAGCAGAAACTGCCTTCTCTGTCTTGCTCGTTATTCTATTCCACCTTTTCCATTTCTTCCCCCAAATCAGCATTATAAATATTTTAATTCTTCACATGATCATCCAGACCACCCTTTTCTCAAATCCGTCTGCTTTTCTAACTCACCTTCCTTGGGACACTATAACTTATGTTTTATGACTTAGGAGTATCACAAACTGGTAAATGTGCAATATGCCTGGGCCATTTTGCAGAGAGTTATGGCTTTGCCCAGAATAGCCAAACTATTTTTCATTAGGCCTGAATCAGCTCATGGTTGGTGTCTGTAAAGCTCAGATGAGGCTGAAGGTCAGCTGGGCTCAGTGTCAGGAGTTCTGGCTGTTTGTCTGGACTGAAGGATTTCCTTAACGTGAGATGGAGTATCCTGCCGGCAATCCGTCACTGATTCAGTGGCACCTTTGGAGGCCTACTAACTTTGAACTACTGCAGGTTCCAGATAGATCAATGGACCTGTGCTTAGGCCTGAGGTTTTAGGACCCAACTTGAACTGCAGATCCAGCGAAATAACTGCAGCAGTAGCCCTGGGTCTCGCTCTCCTTGGCCTAAGGAGAGCATAGGTGAGTGAGACTGGGATCATCGTAGGTCCGGAAGATGGAAATGAGTAAGAAATGAGCCCTTTTAGTACACAGCTACCCTGGCTATTTGTTGGAGAAACTGTATCAAATCTCACCATTTGTCTTGAGCAGATAAAGGTTTGAGAAAGTGATGCAATGGGCTGTAAAAAAATGTCATTAATTGAGATTGGATTTCCCTCCATTTCCCCACCAACTTACCTCAGGTCCAGCTTCTCCTACGCTCCCTCTAACACCAGGAGGCCCAATTGGCCCAAGTGGACCAGGACTTCCATCTTTGCCAGAAGGACCAACTGGACCTGGAGGACCCTGGAATATTAGAGAAAGAAGGAATCTGTTTAAGCATTTAATAACAAACTTATGCAAAGCAGCCCTTTACAAGCACCCACTCAGAGATACGCTGTCACTTGGGAACATCCGAGGGAGTCTTATTTCTCCTTTAATTTTGGATGAATGACATGCATGGGGCTGGGAAAGGCAGAGCAGCAATTCGCAGAGCTGCCAACATAGATGGGCTTTGCGACAGCTTCACCAGAAGCGTCTGTGAAAAGAGACTGTGGCCCTGTAGTTACTCTGAAATGACCTTTTTGTGTAGTTATAAACTGCGCTTACATCAAAGCTTTAGTGTAGTAAAGAAGGTAATGTCTCTCAGCAAAAGATAGTAGGGTAATCCCCACGTGATAATGAAGTCCATCAAAGGGAGGCAGAAAGAGAAATCAGATTGTAGAGAAAAAAAAAAACCAAGCAAAAAAACCCCTTAAATGAGAAACGTTATCTCACCCGAGGACCAAATGGGCCCGGAATGCCAGGACTGCCCTGTTCACCGATAGGGCCCTAAAAAGAAGAAATTAGCATATCATTATGACAGTTAAAGCATATTCCTTAGTCTTAAAGCATGTAATAGACACAATTCTGTATGAACAGGATTATAATATACATGAACAAGGGGTAGCGCCTTTCCCTCTTATGATCCGTTTTCATTCTCTTGCTCTCTTTTGTCACAAAAAGCAACAGTTGTTATCACAGTTTAGACGCTTGGCTACAGATAAGTTGTTTCTGCAGCAGAGCCTTGCTTTCCTGACCTTTAGAATCAGGTTGGCTCATGAAAGAGTAACTGACGGCTCTATTGCGACGTGGACTGAGGCTTTGGGTGGGTTTTTGTTGTTGTTGACTCTTTTCCCGCATGTTGACACTTCCAGCTCTTGCACAGGATCAGCGAACAAATGTTTAAAAAAAAAAAAAGTTTTCCGTGGATTTTCCATTCAATTGCCACTGAAATCATTAAGTTCTTGCAAATATTAGCAAGAGAGACTGTCAGAATCCTCGTGGGATTTTGCATTTGATTCCTTGACTGTAAAGAGTTTAAACGCTGGGGAAAAAGCATTTCACATCCTAATGTGCTTATCTGAAACTATCGACTTCTGTTATCAACAAAAATACCTTGTGTTTGCTTTTTTATTCCACTTTAAGTAACTAGGTTCCCGATACATTATTTAACTATCAAGGAAATCAAATTATAGTAAAAACAGAACAACTTACAGGAGGACCCGGAAGACCTTGAAGACCAGTGAAACCCCTGTGTCCTTTCTGGCCCCTGTCGCCTCGATCTCCATTGTCACCTTTGTCACCACGAGGTCCTTGGGGACCCTGGAAATATAAGGGATGAAATGTGAAGTTCTGAGCCAGAAAAACCCCCTCTGACCTCAAAAGCTCCTTGTTTGCTTTTAGACACTGCATTCAGACCTCCTTTACTTCTAAAACTAGAAAGAAGATGATACTGGGGCAGCTCCAAGAATCTTAATTTTTTTACCCAAGAATAAGTAAATAATTACAGAAATCGGTGTTGTGCTTAATTGCAGTAATTTTATTTATTTTATTTTTTAAGATTGAGAGATTTCTATTCCTTACCGGATATGGCAAATGATTTCTGTAGATAAGATAGAAATATTGTGGATCTCTCACAGACTCATCATGATAAAATGTATTTTTCGGTATGAAATCCTCAATCTTGCATCTTTCCTTCTCAAACCCCTTTCACCTTCACTATGATGAAAGTACAGCTGAAGTTACGTGCCCTAACTACAGACAACAACGTTCAGGCTCCCCAGTACAAATAGCTCGGTTCTGTTACCATCGCAGTTTAATTCTTGGTATTTTTGATAGTTTCAAACTTTTGATACGAGTTCAAGGATCATTGGAAAAAATGACCCTGCTTTCAATTCCATATTTCTCAGCCCAAATTTCATGCTAAATTTCTCAGTGCTAGATTCCAAATAGTTTATCAATGGCATCATTATCACTAACTACTCAATAAACTTTTCCCATCTCTCATATGACATCTGCTTAGGGACAGGACAACATTCTTTTGAATTTTCCAAGTTTGCAATTAATTTTTTTGTTCCAAGCTTGGATTGTAAAAGACTTATGTAAGACTAAAAGATGGGTTTTGTTTGTTTTTCTGTTTGGACTGAAGTCAGAATCTCATGAGTTGAATTAAGGCAGTTTCATGGGAACAGGTAATTTTGTTATATTTCTGCCAGCTGTATCCAAAAATCTGACTTTTTGTTCAGCATTCGTTTCTATACCCCTTATTTGAATTGTCAAACACAGGCTCCAGCCATTTGCTAACTCAGGTCCTGCCATCACCCATACAGCAACATACTCCAAATAAAGAGGCTTCCAAAGCATTTCTTATTTCTCTGCAAAGTATTCTTAAAGAAAGTGTAGAAATACCAGTGTATTCAGACTTGTACAGCTTTGCAGCTTGGAACACTACCTGCATCCACCTGCAGTCAGAACACTCACTAGAAGTTGAAGCCCTGTTCAGCTTGGCCTGTTCCTCATCCACTTTCCTGTAAAAAGTATCTCAGATAAAACCACGGTGACCATGGAGAACTTACAGGCAAACCTCTTTTTCCTGCACGACCTGGGGGACCCATTGGACCTCGAGAACCCTATAAAGATTGCACACAGAAGAGAGGTGAAGCATTGCATAAAAACACACACTGGTTTTCTTGTTAAACAAAATATTTTAAAACAAGTCTCACTTACAGTTTCACCTCTTTGACCTGCATCTCCTGGAGGACCAACAGGACCCTGAGTTCCTGGGCCCCCTGGGGAACCTGGTAAGCCTGCAGGGCCAGGTTCACCTCGATCACCCTGCAGAACATAATTTCAAGATTCTTTATCTAAAGAGAACAGGGCTAGCCCAAAGCAACAGGACTCTAGCATTGCTAATCTATTTTCTAGCAATCACAGCCTACAAATATATTCCTTCTGTAGGAACTCGAGTCTGAGTTTGTGGAGGCAGGTGTTCTTGGCCTTTAGCCAGCGTTCCTCAACTTTGAGAGCTACTACTTCCTCAAAACTGTGATACGCTTTCAGAATAAGTTCTCCAAGTTAACTGAAGGAAAGAAAATCTACCGTAAGTCAACAATAAAACAGAAATTTCCAGAAGTGGTTTGGGAAAACAATATATTCTTACACGTTCTCCGACAGCTCCATCTCGTCCAGGAGTCCCGTCATTACCAGCAGGTCCCTAGAGTTGTGGAATAAAAACAAGGCTGCTGATTAGCTCTGTAATGTTGCATTTCTGTAAGAACATATTTTTCTCCCCCTCCAATTCATGATGAGGGGAATTAACCACTAGACTGTCTTTTTTTTGCACGTTATGAGGCTCTAATACTTACTTCTGGACCAGCTTCACCTACAGGTCCAGTGGCACCTGACTGGCCAATAGGTCCTGGGGGACCTTTATCACCAGGTGGTCCCGTGGGACCTTGTTTTCCTGGTGTACCCTAAAACAGATGAGAAAATAATATCAAAATTCTAATCACAAAATAAAGCAAGCACAAAAATCCCGCTGCCAGCAAAACACTACTCATCAATCCAGTCTGAAGTACCATCAACACTGGTACCTTTGAAAAGCTGATAATTAAGGAAAGCGTTCTGATAGGTTTTGAATATATGTATTTAATATACGGTATATTTTTTAAGCAGTTTAATTTTATTGGTTGCTTTTGAATAGGCTTTTATTGACTAGAAGCTTCATGGAAAGTTAGTCTACCTAGCAGCAACCCGTGATATATCAGTATGTCTGATGGCATTCTCTACAATAGGTAAGATGTTTTTGACTCTGGAAAAAAAATATAATGCCATTTGAAATAAGTAATATGATTTTTTTTTTGGTCTCAACACCAACAAATCGTGTTAGCCTGGAATAATTTCTGGCCGACTTGAGCCATACATTGACTTTATGGATCCGGCGGTAATGGCAGGTCCTCCATGCCGCCCCTTTTTATGAATATCTATGTAACAACTTGATCTCCTGGATCATGAAGCTTTCCAACAGATATCTACAAATCCTACATCAGAGCAAAGAGAGCACAAATGGCAGTTCTGAAGATTGTAGTTCACAATTTACAAAAGAGCCGTTGCAGAGTATTTACTCACATTCAAGTGACCTTTGGGCACCTAAATGAAGAGTCTGAGGTTGTTTTTTTCAACGATCTAGTTTTAAGTCAAATAGGAACATTTTAGCCAGAAGTCTTAGTGCTATTACCCACTTAACTCTTAATTCAAGTTCGGATCTTCCATTATGGCAGAAACAAAATCTCCCACCTCATGCATTTCACAGTTGGAGTTTGTGGAGGCTTCTATTTGCATGAGATTTAGTTATTTACTAGTCCCTCTATATTCACTCCTGCAGTTGGAGTTTTCCAGCCTTCTCCTTGTGCTAAGGGGCACTGTGCTCTCAATCCCACAGAGTTGATGAGAAGGCCAGGGATGGTGGTATATTGACTTGATTGTTACTTACAGCAGGACCCGGCAGCCCTGGCATGCCTCTTTCCCCTCGCTGTCCTGGCATACCAACAATACCTCTTTGACCAGTAGTTCCTGCTGGACCAGGGGGGCCATCTGGGCCCTGAAATCCACAAAGGATAAAACGACGTTACTATCATCTTAGCAGCAAGAAGACCAAGCCTATAGTTGGCCTAGGGAGAATTAGTAACATGAACCGGGACATACCGGCTGTCCATCTTCACCTGCGTCACCCTTGTCTCCAGGACCACCAGGAGGCCCAGCTGGCCCTCGATCTCCCACACGGCCATGAGAACCGGGATCACCACGAAGACCTGGAGGACCTTCTTTTCCTGGCTCACCGATAGGCCCAGCCGGCCCGGGAGCTCCCTGAGATTCAAACATCTTGTTACATTGGACCCTTTTCTGATCAGGACAATTAAATTCTAGGGGCTGTGTTTTGCTTAACTATAAGTACCCATACTCTAAGGAAGGCTCAAAGTCTGAATGAGCTAAGAGCTATTATAATCTCATGTATGATCAAATAAATGAGATGAAATAAACATCTCATCTAATTAGGGCCAAGCTCCACCCCTCCCCCAATTTGCATTTCCAAACTCCTTGCTTTAAATTACTTTTTTTTGTTTCTTTTTTTTTTCTTTTATTTTTTTCACCTCAGGTGTCCACCTACTGCTAGAAAACTCACTCTTGCTCATTCTTTCCAATATTATCAAGCTAAAGTCCACATTCAGACTTTTCATTCACATAGTACAAGTTACTGTTTTAATGGACCTTTGTTCATTTTTCTAATACTTTTAAAACACTTCACATTTATATTCCATTTTCCATAAATTTCACCTTCTGACAAAGTCACAACTGCAACTTATTTTTCTTATCAAAACATTAAAAGGCATCTAAAGAGAGCGTCACAGTTCTCTGTGTGGAGTTGAATCCTCACTTGTCGATCCACAGCTATTTTTTTCTTTAGTGTTTCTGAAAATGTTTAGACACGAGAGATTTTGTGGGTTTGTTTTTTAATTTACTTTAATGGATCTTATCAGTAACCTGGCAGAGGCCCCTTCCTTTTCCAAAACCTCTCCTAATTTCAGTCACTACTGAAGAGATAAAAAAGGAGAGAGTACAGGAACATACAGCTTGCTGTTTTGTTCCCGTAAGCAGTGAAGTCATTAGAGCAGCTTGAACAGCTCAAATCCTACTTAATTCAGTGAAGTCTTGCACTAATCTGGACACTGACACTGGATCAAGCCCAAGACTAATGACTTTTATTTAATGAAGTCAGATGTAAGCGTGCAGTCACAGAAGTCAGTGCTGACAAGTTGTTCTCTTCGATAGCATCAGGCCGTGAACATTGCTTCACCTTTCCTGCTTTGTTTAATTTTCAGGTTTTCAACAACAAGTTTATAAAACTACCTATTAAGAACATGAAAATTGACTTACAGTAGGTCCCGGAGGCCCAACTCTTCCAGCAGATCCCGGGAATCCAGTAGCACCCTAAAAATATTTTAATGCCAACTTTATTGAAAGAAATAAGGCACTAGTTACCGGAAATGTTCTCAGCTGAGTTAATGAGCAAACGTTATAATTACAGACTGTGAAAAATAAGCTGGTATGAGGAATGGTACATACACTAAATTAAATTTCAGCATTAGATTATCTGCAGTCAGGTCACAAAAAATAAAAGCTACTCACAGGTGGGCCCTGAGTTCCTCTACCACCTTTCAGACCAGGAACACCTGGAGGACCCTAAGAGGAAAGGAGAAGGAAAGAGGGGATAGTGAATGCCCAGGACATTTCAAATAAGCCAAATCAGCCTGGTTCTCTGGCAACGTCATTTATACTTACCGGTGGACCAGGAGACCCAGCAAGACCCTGTGGTCCTGGAGATCCAGCATCTCCTTTCTGTCCAGGTTCTCCAGGTTCACCTTTCACACCTGGCTGACCATCAGGGCCCTGTAAAAAATAATATTTAGAAGTGACATCAAGTCAGAGAATACCAAATCTTTCCAGCCTAAGCAAGTCATTTTGTAGGGAATTTCTAGAAGGCAAAAAATAATAGAACAAATCAGCCCAGAAAACAGGGCATTTGCTCAATAGTTCAGTTCAAGAGAACTGTCACAGTTCAGCACAGTCTTTACAAGATCACAGACGGGATTTTCTGAGATCTGTGAAGTCAGAATTTCCATTTACAGTATTTTCTTATCTAACTCGTATTTTCCTTCCGTTTAGATTTTCTATTTTCCTCAGCAGCTGGAACATACCTAAAAGCAAAAGGGACTAAAATATTGTCCTTTCTTTCTTACCCCACCAAGGCAAGCAGATGCCTGACTCTGTCAAAGGTCTAAGACACAATACTTAGGCGGTGGGAAAGTTTGGGCTATTCAGCTCACAAACCAAGGTCCATTTGGTCCATCGATTTATTCCAGCCTTTACTACTCATAGAGCAAATCTTTGCTGCTTTCAGTAGATGACATTTAATAATTTGCCTCATGTTAATCTCAGAGGAGCAACATAGCATATTCATGAAAATACGGAATCTGGTGAACAATTGCATAATCTTAACAAAGCCACTTTTCACGTGTCTAGGGTATTTATTGGCCCTTTTCTTTACTTGATACACTGAGGGGGAAAAGAAATAGCTCTTTTTGCAACAAAAACGTGACTCATGTTCCAGAACGCTGCAGTTATTACTCATAATGAAGGAAACTAAGTATGGCAAGGCCTGACAAAAGCAAACTCTTCAGTGTTACAAAACACATACCGGAGGACCAGCAAAACCAACAGCGCCAGTTGGGCCATTTTCTCCTCGGGAACCCTGGTCAGAAAATTTAGAATAACTGTATTTAAAAGTCTTTCAAGATACAGTATAATTTGCAGTTAAATACACAAGGAAGGATGTTAACTATTTACTGTCATGTGTGCGATTATACTTTTGCGCTACTAATCAGAACCAAATGATCTTTTAATCACAAGATAAATGATGTTAACTATGACGTTAAGATCTGTCATGCAACTGTATGAAAAGGTTCAGAATGTAGAGAGGGAAAGTGTGTGCAAGCCCTAAAACCGCAACAGGAGAACTTCTGCTCACAGTCACTTCCAGTGATAGCAGGATTAGCCCAAGTGCTCACGCTTCGTGCAACCCACGAAAAAAAAGATTAGTTCAAAGATATATCCTTCTACAAGGTCAGAATGGGCCACGAGCTGCTTCAGCTGAGCTTTCCACACAACGTTTGTTTGGAAAAGAAGGAGCTGAATGCTGCCAAGCTCCAGCACTCCCCAGAGGGATGGAAGCTATTCCAATTTATACTGTAAATAAGGCTGTTCTGATTTATGTCAGATATAATCAATTCCAAGCAGCGTGAAGGATCTAGAAGGGCTTAGCCTCTAACTCCCTCATCAAAAATCACAACTTAAAATCACAACTAGACCAAAGATGACAAGAGTTAGTGTAATTAGATGAAAATGAGTGTAATTAGATTAATACTTCTGTGCTTTGTCCATCTCAATATTTGTATGTGTGCAGTAGTATCTGGTATAGGCACGCTTTTAAAAAGATTTAAATAATTAAAAGTGGTGGCATAGCATACTTTTAAGGAGTGAGGTACATGAGGGTAACTCTATGTAAAGATTGCCCTAAAACAAGCATAGGATGAAGGAACAAAATCCGCCAATAGATTTGCAAGCGCATAGAAGCAAGGCAGAACTACAGACTCTGACGACAAAGAAAGAATAAGAAAAAAGAGGAAAATGTATCAGCAAATGAGGGAGAACCTGGAGCTTGGATCGCTGTTACACATGGTTAACTTATGCCAGGCAAAAACCAAACGTGTTTACTCACAGGGTTTCCACGGGAGCCAGGAGGACCAACTAGACCTCGAGGACCTGGTTCACCCTTAAGATAAAATTAAAGGTTATTTCCCAAGTAACTTACCAGATACGTAGCAAAGTGCCAATGAAGTATGGCAATATTAAGAAGCTTTGGTTGTAAATGGCATAAAAATCTCTTTACCTTTTCACCAGTGGGACCAGCTGGACCAATTGGGCCTATTGGACCAGGGAGACCCTTTTGAACAAATTAAGATAAAAGGAAGTTTAAAAAAGTGATGCTTCAAAACTGTTAGTTTAAAACTTCTCATAGGTTACTGTTTCCATGTGCTTTTTATTCTTTTAAATTGTTCTCCTTTATCTCTGAAATCTCATTGTGTCTTTTTTACCTAAAATTTACTTGCATCTCCTCTCCCAGCGACAAATTCCACACCGCAAAAGCCTTGATTTCATTCATTCTCTCTTCACTAACTTAATCTTTTATTTTATGCAGCATTTATGAATAATGATTTTAAAAGCCCAGGCTATATTTTGCTCTCAGGAGGAAACAATGTCCTTTTCTCCCCACTAGCACCGAAGTTCTCTATTAGTTTATGCTAGGATGTCATTGCTTCAATTAATTTTAATGTTTCCATCATTACTTTTGAAGACTAATTTACATCTTGACAACTCCTCCAAAATGTCCTTTTACTCTTCACATGGCAGTTAGGAAAACAGGCTTCAATCTCGCCATCCAAACCCATCAACTGCACGCAATGATCCTGCAGCAATGTTCATATTCCCTTCCTGAGTATTGAGATATCCCAGTTATGATTCTCTTTCTTATTTATGCACAGGAGGTTCAAAGCTTTCCACAAGTGCTAGTGACTTACTGCCCATACAGGGCTCGGTGCACTTAGAGGAATTTTCACTTGTGAAACTCAGGACAGACCATGGGCAACTCAATCCAAACGATAAGGAGGCATCTGCCTTAGTCCAAGAGTCAGAACTGTTGGGTTTGGTTTTTGGCTGTGGAGCTCTGCCTGAAGACCAGATTTGGAGGGTAAGAGGAATGATCATGATTGATAACCCACGATATTGGCAAGTCGAGTAGCGTTTAACCCCACGGGCTGAGTACCTCTAGTAGGATAAACAACCTGTTGTGTGGAGAGTAGATAGGAGTGATAGATTTACTTACTCTTGCCCCATCGTTACCAGCTGTACCTTCAGCACCTTTCTCACCTATGCCGCCCTATGGAAAATACCCAGAAAATCTCAATTATGACACTGAATGCTGAGGAGTTAATACTCTGGAACAACTACAGTATTAGGAGACAGGTGATTGTACGCAGCACATCAGAAATAACCGGACTTACTCTGTCACCCTTGGGGCCAGGCGTTCCAGCAATTCCTCTTTCTCCAGGCATACCTTGAAGACCTGGTGGGCCTGGATCACCAGGTGTCCCACTAGGGCCTGGGCTTCCCTGAAACAAAGAACAACATTTTGATTATTCATCTGAGAAGTACCTTTGTCTCTAGGCTGCAGAACACGTGCCTGTGTCGAAGTCTCTGGGGTGTGGTTTTAAGTAATCGTTTTCTCTTAAATTTGGACTTTATACATGTCCAAATACTTCTCTTTTTCCACTGTGTTACTCAGGAAGTCCATTTGCAATACTGCAGTCCTTCCAAAGACATTAGTAATTACTCAGTGCATATTGGAGATGAGAGCAGGCTGAAAGAGAAGCTCCAGCATCTATCTACCTTGACCTTGATACCACAAGGGCTCCACAAAGCAGCTACGATTAGATACTTTATTTATGCTTTGCCCTCCTTGATAGAGGGTTTTGTGCACTCCAGAAATGGCTTTGCCCAGTTCTACTTAGAAACAAAAAACATTTTAAACTTCAGACCTATACAAATTAATACAAAATGTGATTTCTCAACATTTAAGCACCTTGCAAATTATTAATATTGTTACACTGGAGTAACTTGTATGTCCTCCTAGAATCCTTATAGAAACTAGATACCTTTCAGGAAAAGATACACCTCTCATAATAAAGCAGCACTGTCTCTTGTGTTTGTACAAACGAGCAGTTATACATTGCATCACGGCAGCAACACAAGTCTCCATTCAGCTCACCTTGGGACCATCAGGACCATGACCTCCAGCCATACCCTTTTCACCTGGGAGCCCTGATGCGCCTGGCTCTCCCCTTTCCCCGGGGTTGCCACGTTCTCCCTACAAAATAGAAAATTATTACTTATTCAGAAGTCAGAGTGCCGTTCTGGCAGACAAAATCCTAAGTGCACCCTAGCACCTGCTATTTGAACAAAGAGCCTGTGAACAAATGCTAGAACTGATCAAATAATTAAAAAAAAGCTTTGTGCATTTATTTTTAAAGGTAGGGGAAGTAGCATGTTCTCAGCCAAATAAAACCATTAAGCATGAAAATAAAATCATTTAGCAGCCAGTATTCAACACCACTTCACAGGCTACAAAACCATTAAAGGTGGTAGGTTTTACAGAAACCATCCTAACACGTATCAATGTTTACAACCGTTTTGTTAGTGGGAAAAAGGTCTAATATTCACTTCAGCTGTTGAAGTCCATGTTGTAAATTAACTTTCAAGCTCAGGAAACTTATGAATGCTTAAACTCTGAAAGAAAATACTTACCCTAGGGCCCAATGGACCAACAGCTCCAGGATCTCCAGGCACACCCTAAGCAGAAAAGAACTCCCCATTAGAATGAAAGTATTATTCATAGCCTTATAGTTAGAGAAATTAGAGAGAAACATTTTCATATCCAAATTACTGTGAATGTAGATGGCTAGTTCTGAATATTATCTTTCCAGGACAAGAGGAAATAGCCCGACTCAGTCCAAGAAGATGGTCAGATTCTAGTATTTTATCCAAAAGCAGTTCTCAGCTTGCAGACTATATCAGTAGATATTTCTAAACAGAGTGGGAAATTAAATTACAAAGAGAAGAAAAGGCAAAACTACTTTATGAAGTGAATTGTACAGAAATTACCTGATCACCTGGCTTTCCTCCCTCACCGGGAGGACCTGGTGGCCCAGGCAAACCCTGTAAAATAAAGTAAATAAAATGGTTACTAACATGATAGAAAGTTACGTAAATCCAGATTTAACTGAGATAGCAAGAATATAAATGTAGTATTCTACTCAGGACAAGATTATGCCCTCAGAGATCCCCAAGCAAAATAGTTACATGAATATTGCACCAAAGTGTTTTGCCCCCCTCTAAATGAGATGACAGCCCTTCTTTAACATTTTTAAGACATAGGCACATTAGCCCTAAAAATAAAGTTTTCTATCAACAGAGATTGACTTTAGTTAAGACTTTTGCTCCATATTTAGAACATCTTTGGAAAATCTCCCAATTAAAACTGAAACACAGCAAAGGTTTCTCAAGGGATACAGAGCTGGTATTTAAGCCTTTGCTAGTTCCATTTAGCGCACAGCTGATGTGAAAGCTAAGTACCGCTAATTATTCTGAACATCATTACCTTCTGAAACTGTGGGGTTTTTATACATCACTTGATTGAATTTATCCAATTTAAGTTGACAAAGACATGGCTATTTCATTTTTTCTTTAAAAAAAAAAAAAAAATGAATGCACATACCTGAAACCCTGTAGGACCTGGAGGGCCTTGTTCTCCTCTTTCTCCTGCCAGACCCTACACAAAAGAAAGTTCTAAGTATACAGGGGAGGAATATAGGCAGGCTCCACAATTTTTCTTCTCCCTGAATATGTGTATTTTCAATTGCTTATTTGTTTATGATACGCTTCTACTTACCCTAGGCCAAGATATACCCTATCTAAAAGGTGTAATAGGATGTATCCTATTTCTTTAAGATCCTCCCCCAAGAAATTCTGTGCTGAGAGGAAAAAACTCAGTTCCTTTGAAACCAAAGAAGCTAGGAAAATGAACTATGAGAAAATTTTGCTCCTTGAGCTCTTTTTGTAATGGTCGGTAAAATGAATTAGACTACTAATGTGTATTTTTTTCAGTAGAAAGCTTCCCATTTTTCTAGGAAAACTTTTCCTTTAAATGTTCTTGGGGTTTTTTTGTTTGGAATCAACAACTGGCACGAAGATAGACAAAAACAGCAGCAGAAAGAGTAATGCATGGGTGGAGTGATGGGCAGGCAGGCAAGTGGTAAAAGATGACTTACCGGTGGGCCAACAGGACCGGAAGGACCAACTTCACCATCTTTACCAGGGGCTCCCTAAATTAAAATGACATAGGAAGGAGTCTTGTATAGCGAACATATGTAACAGAAAAACATAATTTTCTGTTATCACTGCAAATAACAGTCACACTCACTCTCTGTCCTGGGACACCTGCATTGCCTGCTTCTCCGGGTTTTCCAGGATCGCCCTAATTTGCAGAAATAAAAATTATTATTTTTAGGTACTGTTTTCATCCACTAAAATATACACAAATGTTTAAAGTTAACCAAATCCTGGGTACCAGGTGCCGTACTCACACTACTACCCTTCGGCCCAGGAAGGCCCATGCTGCCCGGCTGACCTCTGATTCCTATTGAACCTGCTGGACCTGGACGTCCATCTTCTCCAGGAGCACCCTGGAGAGATAAAGGATTTTCCATACTAAATTATAAATGAATTTATTCACGTGAACCTGTTTACCCCTGGAAAATATTGGGGTATATATATATATAAAAAAAATAATATGAACTTAGTTTGGTGTTACAGCTATCAGACAAAATGTCTTTAAAGCTTTAGCCATACTGCTGGATTTAACTATTTCATTATTATCACTGAGCCATTATGTAAAAATACTTTGTTTCCTTAAAGGGACGGTTAGAAAAGAGATTTAGTTCAAAATGTTTAAAAATATTGCAGCAGCTGCTAAACAATGGAAACTGCTACGCAGAAAACTAAAGGAATGTTATCTGCACTAATTTTGGAGTCGGGAATCTAAAGTGAGCAGTTAGAACATGAACCTTCAGAAATCAAGAAAAGTTAATAAAAGTAATTTCAATGAGTTTGGACCTTTGAATTACCGTGGCATTAGCTGAAAGGACTCATTTTTGTGTCGCTTACCAAGGGGCCAAGTTTTCCTTCAGGGCCTTGAACACCTGGATTCCCTGTCAAACCCTAAAAGGGGGAATAATATTGGTGTTAAGGTTGCGCATATAATTCTAGGACAATAGCGAAATGTAAATAAATCCCAAAGATATGCTCAGTTACTACTGTAGTACAAACTTCTCTGTACCAAAGGTCTTCATCCCTGTCTTCACTTTACAGATAGATCCCACACTGCCTTTGAGCTTCCCTTTTCCCCTTCTCCCTCTATTTGCTTTTACGCATCTTGAGCTTCCTACAGGCTCATCTTTATTTCTGCCAACATCCCCCAGGGATGTTTTTTTTTTGCTGCTCCCTTTCTCTCCTTCTGTGATATTCCAGATTCACCTCAAATATTTTTCCTAAAAAAAAATCTCTAGATGACATGCACCTCTCAACTATGTGAGTTAATAATCACCAATTTAATTAAGGTTGGCCTTCAATTCATGTTTTCTGCAGCAACTACGTGTGTTACAAGCAAGCAGACTTCCTTTGGTTGCATTAGCTGGTCTCAGTCAGGGCTATTCCTCTTTTTTTTGAGGACAAATGGAACCTGTGCTTCCCAACCTCAGCAGGAAACAAGGAGGACATTTTGGCCGTCCTTGTGTAACAGCTTTATAACTCTGCCGAGTTCATTGTGGCCTTTTGAAAATGAAAAATGCCATGCTTTATAGTGTGACACTCTCAGTTCCTTACCCTTGCGCCTGGGAGGCCAGGTTCACCAGGACGCCCAGGATCTCCCTGACCTCCTTTAGGGCCAGAAGAACCTGCTGGACCACGCTCTCCTTGCGCACCCTAGAAAGATAGCAACGGGCTACTAGTTAACAGGTAGAATGGCGACAGAAGGTTAAATAAAACAGGTATGTTCTATTAAGGACCTATTAAAACAGAGTTCCAAATCATTAATATTTTATTAATTTTTTTCCCAAATTATTATTCTAAAAGTTGTATCATCCATAAAGCAAATTTAGATTAGAATTTTAGAATCCCTGGTTTTTTACTAAGAAGTTAGGAATATACAGAAACACTAGACAAATCCATATGTGAGTCATTTCCCTGTAAGAGGAACACCATAGACAGATAAACGCATCTGTTGAAGGGGCAAGTCCAGAAAAAACTATACCACACACAAAGTTAATTTTTCAAATACATAAAGCAATATAGTAGTAGAATGGGTCAATGTCTCTTATCTATTCATATTTCAGCATGAAGGAGCATTGTGTCAGGGACAAGCAAGCAAAGCTGAACTTCACAGGAACCAAAAGTGACTTTTCCCCAATAAATTTTAGTTTCAAAACATTCAGGTCCCTTTTAGGCATTTGTCGGTTCCTTCTGATCCTGCTTCCAGTGATGCTGAGGATCTTCTTTGCCCAAAAGCAGAAGTTTTTAAGGGAACATTTCCTTTCTATATATCTGTATGTATGAAAATGTAATAAATGACCCAGTATAAGATGGACATTTTAATTTCATTTACCTTTGGTCCAGGCAAGCCATCAGAACCTGGAAAACCACGATTTCCAGGAGCACCCTAGGAAAAGTCATAGGTACAAGATTATTACCTTCATTTGTACAAAACTTTACAAAATAAAGTACTAGATTTATGGTTTGGGGGTTCAGTTTCTTTCCTTACAACTTCTTGTTTTGATACTTTAAAGTTGGTGGTTTTTTTACCACTTAAATTGGTAAAAATATCAGTGTGTTATTCGTGCATGCTGAACAGCTCCTTGTATGGGAACAACGTCACTGAAAGCAAGATGACCATTTGTGCAGGGTTAAGCAAAAAAACTGCAGGTTAGCTTGTCCTATCTCCATCATTTCTTCTACCATACTATCCTCTGCAGTGAATCCACTAATGAAAATATCCAGTGTAAAAAATAACGCTCAGTATTAACTACTGTTAGGAAAATCAAGTTTGCCTGCACCCAGAACAAAACTGTAGTAAAATTCAGGTTAGGTCAAGATGTTTTTCAGCTTAGCAGCACATCTCTCAAGAGATATTATTCCTTTGGATTGCTTACCCTCTCTCCAACAGGACCTGGTGGACCTACGGACCCTGGATCACCTCGAGGACCTCTTTTCCCTTCTTCACCTATAGGGCCAGTGGGACCCTGGGGACCTTGGGGGCCCTAGTGGAAGTAAAATGTTTTTTTAAAAAAATCCTTGTTAAGCTCATCACTTCTCAGGTATATTGAAACGGACTATCTTCTAAACATCATAAATATTTTTCCAAATAAAGGAGAAAAAAAATAGGTTTTGAATCCGTTAGAAAATGCAGTTTTTCAGCATCAGCTTTTCTCTTTTGCAATGTTTATAAGTTAATATTTCAGTACGAAGTGCACTGTGAATAAACTGCAATTCTGCAGTTCAGCTGTACAGTGATGCTTATAATCACGTACGCACATTAATTTGTATTTATTGTAATCAATTGGACAAGCTGCAGAGGATGCAAAATTCAGTGAGACTCGAGTAGAAATTCTCAAAGGAGAAGACCGTCAGTGGTTCAGTGTTCTCCAGAAACCTCAGCTGATGCACTTACTGGTTTTTCTGTCCTTGAGTCCTGTAAGGCTGGTGATTATAAATCACCTACCCAGGTGATATATAACATCAGAGGACCTGCTTTGCCATTCATCGTTAGTACTGTCTGTCCAGGTTCACTGTGGTTTGTCTTCCCTAAATAGTTACTCTCATGATCATCAGAAGCATCTTGAAAATTCTAAGAACCTATCCAAAATACTCATACAAGCCTTTGCAATTTCTTTTCATCTTACAAAGCATCTGGAGACTTACAGGTTCACCTTTGGGTCCTGCTTCTCCCTTGAAACCTGGGACACCAGGGTCTCCCTGAAAACAAACACATGAGTAACACCCAGAAAGTTAAGACTCTGCAGAAATAATTTGACCATTTTGTATTACGCTATCAAAGAGAAATCTATTTCCTAGTTTATTAAGTAGCTGTAGGCAATATAATAGGATGCTTATAATGGTTTGTCTTTCCCCTTAAGAGTTCTTGTTTATTAAGCTGTTATCGAGACAAAAACTTAAATGAGGCAATTGCAGGAGATAACTGGTACTATTTGTCCAGCTTTATAGACACTCTTCTTTCTTAGACCACTAAGAAGGCAAAAAACACTATTTGGAGGACACCAAAGCCTCACAGGATCCCAGTCTCAGCATACTCACTAGGATGCTATTAATTAATTCAAGGGAACCCCACTGCTAATCCCTGGTTTTGTTCCATTGAGTGACACATTTGCAAGACAATTACAATTTCCACAGAGACAAAGACATCATTACCGGTTGGCCTCGAATACCAGGTGGGCCAGTGCTGCCTTGTGGTCCTGGGGAACCGGGGGGCCCTGGTAAGCCATGGGGGCCTCCAGTGCCTGGAGATCCCTACAAATAGAAGGAACAGCAAGCACAGTAAGGAAAGATAATAAAAATAAGGAAATAAAATAAATTCTTCCACAGGTGATACAATTACTTACAGTAGGGCCCTTCGCACCTGGGGAACCATCTGTCCCTTCGGCACCCTAAAGATAACGTACTAATCATTACAGTGAATTTTGATGAGGAAAGCATCAATAGCAAAAGCAGAAGATAGTTATTTTATCCACTTTACAAGACCAGGTACTGAAGGCTATTAAATAAATACAGCAACATATGATCTACTTGTGCAAATGCTAATGTGGGTGAAAAAAGCATGCAAGTTCATGTGATTTTTAACCTTTAAGATCTTATGTTTAAGCCTAAGCTTTAAAGTACTTCTGGGATTGAGACAGTAGCAACCTGAGCAATTTTCAGTTTTCCAAGTTGTTTCAATTCAATAGTGAAAAGTTATTTGCAACAAAATAAGCGCAAAAAGGAATGAGACCTTGCATTTCCTGGGAAAAAAAAGTAATTTGAGCAAAATGCAGTGTCTAAAGTAGGGTATTAAAATTCCCCATAAACAGGCAACATGCGCAAGCTGAGCTCTTGAGGAACTCGTTTTATGTACTTACGGGAAGACCTTGTGATCCAGCTGGGCCCTGTGGACCTGTTTCACCTCGTTGTCCTTGGGGACCTTCAGGACCACGAGGACCCGTTGGACCCGCTTCACCCTAACATTTCGCATGAGAAAACAACTGGAGATTATTTTGCTCTAAAAGGTAGAAAAGCAGTGCGACAAAGTAACTCAGGAGGAACAGGGAGCTTACAAGAGAAAAACAATTTGGGTTTTGAAATAGTTTATTATCCTTAAAATATATTTCTGCTTACCTGATTCTGCTTCTACTACCTCTATGTGAATGCGGACTTTTAAAAGTAGAAGATGAATGTTTCCTCAATGTATACAAGGCAACTTTCTACAGAGAAGCAGCACTACATCCAGTGGCCCAAATCAGATAAAATATTTTGGATAGGCATCCCAGTATGTCATTTGACAAGTTTTTTAAGCTTCATTAACAGCTAAGGCTTAAAAATGGGAAATGATAACATATGTGGGGTTTTTCTGCAGGGTACAAGATGAACTCACTGTTGCAGCACTGTATTAGATAGAGAATCCCTGTAAATTGGATGGGATGCTCCAATAAAAAAAATTCCTCTTGGCACCTCCTTTGAATTTTATATAGGAAATTTGCCTTTTGGAACTGATGGCTGTTAGTATCGTGTCTTCATAATGGAAGTTCACATCTTCATTGTATAGTCTGCCTAGGTTTTACAAGTTCAAAGCAGTTAGTCCAATTTTACATCATCTGATGATCAAACTTGACTGTAGCTCCTCCTTTTCAAAAGCTTTCATTGATTCATCATGTGACAGCTTCTCCAAACATTTATTTAGGTATTAAGTAGTGCTTAGCCACACCAAAACATTTTATGACATGCCCTAAAAGGTCTACCATTTAATTATATACATTATGTTAAAACTCATATTAGGATTTGTTTAAAAAAAAATCCAGACTGTTTCATGAATGTTACCAGCTTCACAAGAACACGGAACACCTGCTGAACTTGGCTACCAGGCTAACTGAGAGTCTCTTTTTGTGTCATTTTTTCCAACTGTGTTTTAGGAGCGTGAGGGAACAAAAAGAAACTGGATGGAGGGCAAGTATAAGGAAGCTGTTCAGGTTCTATTCTATGTTTGCAGACATATTCTCAAGGGTAGGAAAAAAATAATTGAGCACTTTCCTGAAAAAGGAGAGGAAAGTTGCACAAAGATAGTGCTGCAGCCAAGGAAGGTTTTCCATTTCAGCCCAGTCACACAGAGCCCTAGAAGGTGGTAAACATCATTTGCTCTGTTGTGATGAACCGTGGTACATCTCTGCTGGGGTTCAAGCGTTTTCCTTACCAGTCTAGGTCATCTCAACAAGTGTTCTCAGCCAAAACTGGAAGTTTCAGCACTAGAAGGTCCTGCTTCCATTCTGTCTTAGACTAGTCCTCACAACTTAACTTGTAATAATGCATCTTGTTATTCTTTGAATATATTGGACAAGACTCCTGAGGCATAGCCTGACAGTCATCTTAGAATTGCCCATTAGCTCAAGTAAAAGCAAAAGCAAAGAAAGTATCTGAACTGTGGTGAATTGCAATTGCTTCATTTGGCTACTGATTTCTACCTTCTGTCTCAAGGTCTTGACTAAGACAGATATCACAGCAACTCTTAGGGACCTGTATACACATCACTCTGAACTTTGTAGTCTAGCACACACTTTTAAACTCTGTGTTATTAGACATATTAAAAAGATATTTTTATTTTATTTTTTACCTTTACGCCAGGAGGACCTGGAAAACCTGGAGAACCAGTTATGCCCAGTGGACCCTGTAAAAGACAGACACACAAGGCTGTGATTCTGCAGTTTAGATCACACAGATGAGTATCTAATCACTGGGTAAATATGGTTCTGGGATTAAATGTATCTTTAGTCATATAACATATGTTAATAACAAAACCAAAATAATGATAAATGCAGTTTTTCTAAGTGATACATATACATTTTATAGAATTGTAGCACAGTGTTTGTTTTAATAATGTATCTACTGACTTCAAAAAAGCTCTGGATTCAACTATTAATGCACAAATTGCAATGTGCCCTATTGACAGTTATTATAGCAATTGTTTTTCAATTTCCCTTTTAAACAAAATATTATATCCTCTGTTTAGATCTATGCTACTGTGGTAGGTAATTAATAGGTCAGATATTTGTTAATTGATCACAATTTGTCCTACAGAGTTTAAATTCTTTTCAACTTAGAATAGTAATAGAGAAAAAAAAAGAGAAGTACAAACCACATCAACGCTGAAACAATTGGTTTAACTAGACAAGATTTTGAGTTAAACAACACAAGTCAAAGTCCAATTAAAGGCTGTGCAACTACGTGCTCTGCTTCCTACTCCTCTGCCCTGTTGAGATTTCCAGTCACAGCCAAATTCATTTGCAAACGCAGATTTTTATATCAAAAGACAAAGATGTAGAGCAGAGACAGTTCACTGCTTGGATCTTTGTTCAGAGACAGGCAGGTGTTCCTGGAGGAGGAGGAGGTGGAGGAAGGGCTGGGTTATGCCACACCATGAACGCAGTGCTGTGCAGAGGGGCATCTTCAGCTCCCCGAACCAACACCGCTCTTTCCAAACAGCATGGAGACAGTCGATGCTGTATCTAAGAAGGGCTGACAGCTTGAGCAGACCATAGTATTGTTGCGGTTCTAGAGCATTCTAGAGCATTCTTGGTGCATTGGCCTGCAGAGCATAGGTGGCTGTGAGGACATGAGGTTGGGGCAGGGATGCAAGCAGCTGAGGCTGCATCACACGGGAGACTGGCCAAACTCACTAGAAAGCAAACTGCAAGTGTATGCACATGAATATGCTTGTATGGTGTGACACAAAGCTTCTTTTGCTGAATGGAAGGACTGCCAAATAAGGGTCTTAGAGTAAACTTGTAAATTGTTTCCATTTTCATAATGCCTCTGGTGATGAAGATGATACTCAACAGAAGACCTCGCTATTGTATTCTAAACATCCTGGCTGGTGGCACGCCGTGGTAAGGAATAGTCACTACAACACTGCTACCTGATGATTCCTCTTGAGCTTTTCCTGATTTTCTCTCTTTTTTGTCAAATATGGTCCATACTGTGAGAGAACGTTCTATGTCATGGAGCTCTGATGACAAACATCAGAACAACCCGTCCCCCTGAGCACTAATTACAGACAGCATTTCTGCCGTGACCTTGCACTGCGTTTCTCCAGACAGAATCTAACACCTTACTAAGCGCATTTTTGAAAAACCATGTCCCAGTTTACGTATTGTGGATTTATGTATTATTTATACATCTCTGCCCAATCTCTCTCTCATTGCAGGAAGAATTCCAGAGTTAGGGTATACACGGCCCTCACCCAAATAACCACACATTTCATTAGCACTTCCTCCAGTGCATTAAGTACCAGGATCTCCCTTGGGACACTACGTGGGATTTACCAAAAATGCTAGCCAGCCAATTACCAGTGTGCCTCAGCTCGTATATTATGCCAAATAAAAATGTCAAGCTCTGTGTAGAATTTCACAGCTCAGGACTCAGCTTTTTTTAAACTTTGTAATTTGTTTTCAATGCTGAAAAATCTTTTGTTTCAAAGTTTTTTTTCTAACATGAAGGTGGTGTCTTGAAGACACTTCTCTGCTTACAGCCTGGACCCCACTCCATAAAAGCAGCAGAGCATCCCCCTCCAGGGAAGATGCCATCGCCTGCTCCTCTGCAAAGTACGACCATTAGATGAAGCGAACTGCAGAGTGTGATTTCACAGAGGACAGCATTAAAGCTTGGATGAGTAGAACTTGGAATCACTAGTTAGGATGATTCCAGGTGCGCTTACTGTTACCAGCAACCACCAACAGGTTTTTGTGCTTCTTTTGGTAGCGTCAAAAGGCGAGTGGCAAATATAAGGTGAAAAAAAATAGGTGATTACAAAAGAAACCTACCATTGGTCCTGGCTTGCCAGGCATACCGTGCTGGCCACGTCCACCCTAGATACCAAAATGGACAAGATAGAATAGTTATAAGAGCTCTGATTTTTTAAAATTATCATTTATTGTTAGCATTTGTGATAACAGCCATACACCCTAAAGTGAGCAAAGAAATGCTGGATTGCAGAGCCCTCCAAATGCTGGCATGGGAAACTTCTGTAGGAAATTATGCTCCCTCTCAAGTAGACGGATTTCTCTATTTTCAGAGGCCAAGATTTTGACAGTGTGATTGTATGGAGCGCATACCATAGTGGAGCACGCAAAAGACATGAGCAGAAATGCCAGAAAAAGCAACACTTGACACTGGACATAAAGCAAAAGAAAAAAATTTCTACTCAAATATGATCTCATGTCAAGACTAATCCCTCTTTTTGCTGAAAAGCAAAATAGTTTTTAAGAAGACAGCTTTATTAGATGGAATTAAATTATAAGACTTACTTTAAAAGTCTACATTCTCATTTTAAACTTTTTTCCAGACAATATCAAGACATATTATTTCCAGTTCAGTCATTTTTCATGAAAATAGACTCTCAAGAAGACTTTCACAGAAACAAAGACGACATTTTTGTATCACAGAAAAAAAAAGCGCTGTGAGGGTATTTGGCCTCGTGGGCAGCGCTGGTGTGAGAAATTCCCATACAGTTAGCATCCCATCCTCCATTTAAACCTGGGTTGGACTTTCGACATTTACACCAAAGGTCTCACCCCACAAAACTCTGCCCAGGCCCTAACTTCCTTAAGCTACGGCAGAACTCGTCACGGAACCGAGTAGCAGTCACATGAACAAACACTTTCAGACTCAGGGGTTTAAAATTGAAGTAAACCAGAGGAAGAATTAACAAGGAGAGAGAAGGAAGATCCTACTTACAGGGGCACCCTGTGGTCCAATTCGACCTCTTTCTCCTGGCATTCCTCTAGGTCCCTTGAAGAGAGAACAAAACAGGGATTACTTAGGAGCTCATCATGGCAGAATAACAAGAAGAGTTAGAACATTCATGGACCTTCTCCCCCACAATGGAGAGAACATGTCACCCCCACCCCCTCTTTTTTTTTTTTTTCTCTTTTTCACTTTTTGCTTTTGCTTTTATATTCTTGAATTTTCTTTAGCTTCAAATATGTTTTGCATTGTATGGCTCTTCAGCAATTTTCTGATCAGTCTCTTTTATCTGCTTTTAACAAGAAGAGGATTAGGTTCACTGAGGCTACAAGCATGATGAGGACAAATGATGTGAACGATGGTTACAGAACCAAGTGATCTTTGTACTTCTTGCAGATGTCACGCCCTATAGCAGGAAAGAAGTAGCAGCTAACATAAATCCTTGCAGCCTCACAGGCTTGCCCATAGTGGAAAATGAATAGACTGTAATTTCTCCTTTCCTGTTCCACCGGTATTTCGAGTTTTAAACACATCAGAGTAAGTTCTGTGTATGCTCACCAAGATCGATAACACAATCTCATTTACTACGGCTCATTCACAAACTAGGTGCCACTTCAGGGATATGAGATAGGGCTTTGCAGAGAGATGCCATTATCTGATATTAGAAAGGTGCTTTCCTTCTAGAAGCGTTGATTTTTGGCATGTTACACTGCTCAAAAGCATACAGTTGTCCAAACCCACATCTGAATGAAAACTACTCTGAGCAAAAGCTTCTCGGTTCCATGTCCATGTCATGCAGGCTTGTCTTCACCATAACCACCGAAATTCTCTGTCCGTGGTTTTCATAAGTAGTGCATTTCTGACCTAAATTATACAATTTCTATCTCAGATCACCCTAATCCAGTTCAATCATATTTAAATCACTCCATATGAAGCACCAACACGTTAAAAAAAAAATTTCATCACATGAGTAGGCAAACAATCACAAAACCTACATTCAGGTTTCTGTTGGGCTTTCTGATTTATCGTAATTATCTGTGTCTGTAAATTGCAATGAATAACAGCTTACAGTGGACCAAATTTACTGTGAGTGTAACAGAAAACAAAGCCTTAATTAAGAGAAAGTTCAGCTTCATGACAACAAGCACAGATATCAAAAATTCCTACTGGCAAAAGCTTTTACAAGCTTAAAGCCTCTTCTGTAATACCCAATGCATGTGACACTCACTAGAGGACCCGCTGGACCCATGGCACCTGTTGGTCCGGATTCTCCCTAAAAATGGAAATGAAAAGACATAATTAGAGGGAAGAGGTTAGAGGAAAATGAAGTCAGATGTTTCATCTCTGTCTTCCACACTTAGGCTAGACCTAAGAGGCAGATTTTCAGGGTCACCTGTGTGCGTTCAAGGGCACTGTTCCCCAAGCTGATGGGAAATTCCATATTCCATATTCATATATTCTCTGTGAAGCAGACTTAACTCCTGCCTGTTCTAACAGCCCAGACTACCTACTGCACTGTTTCTACCAAGTCTTCTGCTGTTGTTGCCTCCACAGAAAGTGGTAGCCAATCTCCAGAAAGATGTCTTTTCTTACACTGATTTCACATTTAAATAATGAAGATTCACTTCATTTGCTATGTTTTTAACCTAGAGGAATAGTTTGGTCCTACTTGTGATTCCCACCTACACTAGGTCAAAAAATGTTTCAGCATCAGCACTGATCAATATGGAAAAGTTTGAAAAAAGTCTTCTATGCTCTTTTAAGATAACTTTTAACCCATCTTGAAAGGCTTGTCTCCACCTGGCTATCCTGTGTTTCCACTGCGTTACGCTGAAGTTGTAAGGCTGCTACAGTACCAGTGAGGATCACAAAAAGAGAATAAAGTTGTTAGGTGAAAAATAGCCAGTTTGATAAAACACATTCACTGTACTCTCCAATACCTGGCTCTTTTAAGCCAATCTCTAGCATGATAATCCAGAAGAGGAGAGCCAGGTTTTAGTTATGCATTGCTTTGTTTTATTATATTACAAAACGTTAGAAACCTGGTTTTCCTCTCTCAGCTAGGTCACATAAAGCCAACAAACTGGCCAAGTGGAGAAAGATGTGCATGAGCTCTTTGATAACAAACTTTGTTGTCTTCAATATTACATAAGTGCCACAGAGAGACCAGAGCCGATTCACCTTGTGGTACCTTACAGGCTTAAGTCTGAGCCCCAGCTGAAACCGTGCCTGGCACTACTGAACTCTCTTCCTCTATAAAGCCCAGACACGTCATCGTATAGCAGTTTTAACGATCAAACACACACTAAAAATGGACAATTCCACGTAGCCTCTCCACCGCATACAAGTAGCCCTGGCAGAAGAGGGTACAAAGCAGCATTTGAAAGATCTACTATGTTCCAAAGTAATTTGGCATGATAGAAAACATATTTAAACATTTGGTTCTTTGGGCCATGAAAATACCTTTGCTCCAGCTGCTCCAATTTCACCTTTTGGACCATCAAGTCCTTTCAATCCCTGTAAGAGTTATAAAAAATAGGAAGAAATTAGAGTTGTATATGTGCACACACAGACACACCATTCCTACTATTATTGTTAAAATAACTCAATCCTAAAATGTTAAGAATGGATCTGAGGTGACAAGAGCAAGAAAGAAGAAAAAAAATAAAGAAGAAAAAAAACAGACGGAATAAAGTTTTTAAACATTTCCTAAATGGAAACCATTTGTACAAGGTACATTTCCTTGGATTTGGCTTCCTTTTTAAAACAAGAATGTTTAACAAAAATCCTGAAACAACAAGAAGGAGGCTCTGAGCCATAGGAAACCTATTTATTCCTCCCCAAAGTAAAATTCTGGCCAGAAAACTTAGTAATTTGTAATGACTCCATGTTGCAAACATAGCCACCTCTCAAGTTCCCCACCCTAATGCAAGACTTGCCAAGAAAGTGAGAGAACTGTCAGGTTTGTGCCTCCTGAAGCTTGGCAGGGCTCATGCAAGCTCCTTCCAGATTCCCAGATCATTTGAAAATAAAGCACTGGAGAATATAATAAAGAGGTCAGCCTAAAGGGGAATAACGTTGATTTTCTGCAAGGCTCTCTTCCTCTCAAATGCCCGTGATTCTGCTGCAACTGGCAGGACTAGAAGCATAGTCAAATTCACCACTAGCACACAAGAAGCTGAGAATCTTTATACTGAAGCTGCCTGGAAACATCATCTACAAGGAGAGGGAAAAAATCTTGTTTCTTACCCTGTGACCTTTGAGACCTGGGAGACCAGGAGCACCAGGAAAGCCTCGAGGCCCCTAAGTAGGAAAAAGAAAAAGCAAATAAAATCCTTATTTCTGCAGATAAACCTAGCAATGATGCTGTTAGCATGGAAAAGGGTAGCAGCATCAATACTAATAATACTAACTTCCTTCATGTTGGTGGCATAATATAGCGAGGCACAGCATTTGAGTGGGTCACAGATGATGCAGCATAACATGTGATGAAGTTAGACATATTTAATCTGTGAAACAGTTGAAATGTGCAGCTGTGGAATGACTCTCAGGATTAACCTGAGGACCTTTGAATCCCCTCTTTGGTCATAGAATCATTTAGGTTGGAAAAGACCCTTGGGATGGATCATCGAGTCCAACCATCAAGCCTACTGTGTACAGAGTTCTCCCCTAAACCGTATCTCCCAACACCACATCTAAACGACCCTGAAACAACTCCAGGGATGGTGACTCAACCACCTCCCTGGGCAGCCTACTCCAGTATCTGACTACTCTTTCCATGAAAAATTGGTCCTGAGCTATCACACTGATCTGGATCATTACGGTAAGCTAACAAGTACTTACTGGAGATCCTGGAAATCCAGGCTCACCGGATTGTCCTGGTCTACCAGGTTCACCCTAAGGAAAGAATGAAAAAGAAACACATGAAGATAGAAAATAGGAAAACTTAACTTACCATTCTTCCATTCAAACTAATGAGGACACGCACATGAGTGTTATATATCTTCTCGTTACTATAACAATTTCAGTGATATAGAACAACTGTGCATTAGACACTCAACTTAAAGGTTTTAACAAAGACTTGTGGGAACCGAAGGTTGAGTCAGAAACACATCTCAGCATCACAGGATGGTGCTGCAATGTAGTTTTCCTGTGAATTAATGAAGGAACACTTTTTGTCATCCTCATGCAGAGTCAAATTACTTTAATTTCCCATAGGAACAGCAATCTAAAACTGCCTGCATTGTAGCTTGTTAGTTCTCCGTCTGTTCAAATGTTTTAAAATGTGTATAATTTCATTCTAGGTCGGTGATTATTTTCTGTGTGATGCAATAGGAAAGAAAATATGGTAGAATCAAACAAGCATATTTCGAAGATTATTCAAAGTCCTCCAGAGTCACAACCAAGGATTCCTTTATGTGCATCAATCAGTTCAGATAAATCCAGGACTCTGGGCTGCAGGAATATGAAAGGCTTCGGAAAGATACTTTCTGGACAGAGAGAAGGTAAAGTGCAATTAAAAAACCCCACACATACATTGGAAATGGAGGAAGTTCTTAGAACAGTATCAAAATTTGGCTACACTGCACTGAGAGTTAACTGGAAAGCAGCTGTTACACAAGCTGTGGTCATTTTGATACTAAAATACCTGGCTTCTTCAGTTTTCAACTCATCTCCAACTTATAAATCACAATTCAGATGGATTTAGTGTGCTTTGCAAGAAAATAATATATGTCTACCAGTAAATTCGTTGGGCAGTACATATATACTTAATGCAACATGGGTACTACATACATATTACATATATATGTACATACATGGCTAGCGTCATAAAAGTCAGTTATGATGAAAAATCATTTAAATGAGGTTTTTTAAATTAAAAACTAAAATTTGAGAGTCCAGATCCAGATGAATGTTATCATTACAGTTCTTCTAACTCATTATGGGATCCCAAAGAGAGGAGATGCCTCCAACTGCGCCCCGCAATCTGTGGCATATTATTATGTTTGATTTCAGGAAAGACATCTCAGTTGAACTGGCTGAGGCAAGAAATAATAAAGAGCAAGTGCTTAAACTGTAGGTATGGTGGTGATGTGTAAGGAAAAGATAGGAGGGTTTTGAAAAGGGTTGCTAAGATTTAGTTATGGCGCTGTACTTAATGATTACATAGAACAGTAAATAGATAAAAGGAGTTACAAGAGGCAAATCTGCTGGTTAGTCACTGTCTCAAATATGCCAATGTTTGTTTTATTAAAAATAAAACAAGATACAAAGAATAACAAACTTACATCTTCACCAGGTTTGCCTGGAGGTCCCTCTGGTCCGCGAGAACCAACTGGACCCTAAGAAATAAATGTATTGGTTAAGAAGTCAACGTAGCCATCAATGAAATAGCCATTTGCTCCATTTCAAAGTCTGGTTATATAAAAGCAGATGTTTTTATGCCTAAGCACACTTGCTTAATTTTGTGGTGCTTTTACTAACTGTCCTGCCCCTAAGAAACCTGCATTGTGTTACATAAAAATATAGGATGGATTCTTTCTAAGAAAAAAAAAAATTAAACAGTTGCTGTTGTGGCAATTCTCTGGCTCTTGCTTTTACTTTTGAATCATTTTATCACCTCCAAAAAATAAATATTCCCATCATCATTTGCTTAAGTTACACTACCGGATATGGTTTTACTGGTGCTTAACCATCCTCAGGTCTGTGCTGGAAAACTAACAATGGTTGTTTATACTATAATCATTATTATGCATCTTCAAAACAATTTCAATTCACTGGTTTAGGACAACATGCTTTAAACACCACAACTCTTGACTGAAGCTACTGAATAGCCTCATCTGATACAAGAAAAACAAAAACTCTGTTCTGAAGTAAGGAGGTATCACACATTGTTTGCCATTTTATTGTAGAAATGTTTGTATTTATTGGTCTTACCATAGGTCCTGGATCCCCAGGTTCACCAGGTGGGCCTGTGGGGCCAGCACCACCCTAAAATTAACCAAAGATTAATAGAATGATAAATTCCAAAAAGTAAAAATATAAGGAAATAAATTAAAATCCACAATCAGGAAAATCACAGCCCATGGGACAGTCTGGATTCTAATTCAGAACCAGTTCACATTGCAAAATGAGTGGAAGCTGGATACTAAAATCTCTCAAGCCTTAGATAGGTCCTGCTTCATACACAAATCCCACTGGAAACACCACCATGCCAGCACCGAAACCAAAGCAATGAAGTGTACTGGGTTAAAACCTTCTTAAAGGTCTAACAAATTGCTCTTTTGGAATAAATTTCTACCTATAGAGTACACCTGAAGCAAAGCTCTCGAGATCAGCACGTTTAGATTCACCTCTAGATGAAGATGCCTTCACCCGTGCGTCAACGCAGATGGACATTGCCTCAGAGATGTACCCACACCCCAGTTACTATGTGCTTTGCCTTCATCTCTGGCCAATTATCTTGCATCTCCTGGGGTGAAGTACTTACTTGTTTTCCTTGGAGACCTTGAGGACCTCTTGGACCTACTGGACCCTAATGAAAACAGCATTTGTTACACACCAGAAAACACTCTTACCGAGTAACGTACAAAGATAGCAAAATGGCCTGAGAGGGACCGCCAAGATAAAATTTCTATGGTCAAACCCTCTGAAAGGTTTTTACTCGGGAGATTGACGTTATGAAATACAAAAGTATATAGAACGAAAATCTTCAAATTCAAAAAGCCACAGTGATGTCAATTCATTAGCAGCTCAACATAGGGGCTTCCTTGCTTTCTGAAACCTCACAGCCTCTGGAATCAGTCAGAATAACAGGGTTGCCTGCATAGCTCCACTGAAAAAAAATGTAATAACAGACTTGGGGGGAATAATCTTCTCTTGAAGGGAATCTCATTATTCAGATTTATCTCAAAATGGAATCAATAACAAAATAAATACGTGCTGCTGTTCTCAGCCATGAAGAGGAACAAGCAGCAAGGAAGGACGTATTTTCATGCATCATACAAACCACAAAACCAGCTTCCAAGCGTTGTGGTTTCTTACAGAAAATTCACATTTTCCCTTATAAAGTTTCACAGGGTTTTCAGGAAAAATCTTGTGCTTAATTTTAACTTATAGCATGAAGTAAACAATCTGGTCTGAAAGTAATTCTCTTGCTTATAACAATACAAAAATATCTGTAGCAGACAATAACTTGCATTTTGAGAAGGTTTGTCTTCTGCACAGAATTCACTAATTTCTACAAAGCAAATGTAGACAAGATAGTAATAGGCCATTTAAAAATTCTTATCAACATTAAAAAAACCCAAACAAAAATGGTTCAGCTGAACGACTGCCAGTTATTCTGACCACAAGGAGAGGAAAAAAGGCTCCCACAGAACATGGGGAATCAATGCAAAGATGGTGAGTGAGTGCCAATTGACTTCAGTAGACTTTGTCTGAGGCCTTAGATAGACCTAGATATTGAAAAATAACTTGCAAGAGATATTAATATTAAAATGAATTGTATTTGAGAGTGACAAAAGAAGCAGCAGTACAAGAGATGCAATGTCTTGAGACAAATTGAGTGAAAGGATTACACAAAATGATGGAGGGCAACAAAGTAGGACAGAATTTTGAAACAAATCATTGTATATGCGCACAGCAAGTTCTGAAGACGGATTCTATGCTTCATAAAAAAAGGAAAGTTCTTTGAAGAAGTCACTGCAACTAAGGCAAACCATCAGATTATCTTTAGAACCTTTCAAATTGTATTGAAACTGAGTTTGAAGGTTACGAGTGGGGACTTGGAGGGGTAAGATTCAGGTAGACAAACTCATGGACAGTGCAGTCACTAAAGGATGGTCTCCTTAAGAATGAAGGTTAAAAATAACAGCAAAGAATGTAATGGTATCTTCAAGGTATCACGATGTGATAAATACATATGGTGCAAAGAGAGAATATTCAAGAACAACCCCAAGAGCTCTAGCAGAGACAGCTTAGGGCGGTGAAACAGCTTTCACAGAGGGTAAACAATGTCAAAAACAATTTGAGTTTTTGCATATGCACGCCACTTCCACCCTGTTCTACAGGACAGGGCTAATCTGATCTTACCACTGCACCAGGCATCAGTCCCATCTGACTACCAAGTCCAGATTTCTCATCCAGTCCTGCCATCTGAGCTGCAAATGGCTGAAAAAATAAGGTGGGTGATTTTAGCTGTCAGTCATGTTGACGGTTCATCAAGTAAAAATCCATGCAACCAAATCTTCATGTTCACATTGATTTTGCACCACTAAGAACCAGATTCTTGTTTTAATCATTGGAAGTTCTTTCCTGTAAATGGGAGGTGGTTTAAGGCTTCACAGACCAGTTGAATGCTTCATATTGTCTGCTTACTGTTCTGACCCTATCCTCACTTGAATATTAAATGAATGACAAAATTGCCTAAAGAGAGGAAAGCCTCCCATGAAATTAGATTACTTTCACCACCTTCCAATTTAAATAACACCCTAACTTCACCTGCAATACTCCTTCAGGTCTTCTAAGCCTTTCTTTTGTTTTCACATATTGTGCTTCAAGTTCAGAAATACCTTAAGGGAAATGGAAATGTAGCTCATTTTGTTATTTCAAATCAGACTTTTTTTTAAGTGTGTTGCCCTTATAGAGCAAAATTGGAAGGCTACGGCTGTTCGTGCCAATTCATAGAGGGATTCCTCTGTGCTGAAGATATTTACTTGGGCTGATTCTGCCGAATTCAGGACTGTTTTGAAAGGTGGTTAAGTCATGAAATGCTGCCCAAACTGGCATACTGTTGGCCTGACATTAATATTTCAGCTTATTGTCACTACAACTCTATTGTTTTCAGTAATATTGCAGGAACAATGGTGTGAGAAATCAAAACAGGTATCTGCCAAAACAGCAATGAATGTGTTACTGAATATACTTGAGAAATTCAAATATGTATTTAGTTATCAATCATAATTAGCGTTCCATAGAATTGAGAGATGGTGGAGAAAAATTGGGAGTTGCTGGAAAAAAAAGTCTTGCAGAACACTTTGTTTGCATCTATGGCTGGTTAGCACTGCTTTTCACAAACAATTCCTTACTTAATCCTCTCAGTGTTGGTCTGAACAATTCCAGTAAGAAGTATTCTTAATCACATTTTAATTTGTCTCATTTGTTATTCTGATATTTATAATTCATCTTACTTTTTCTTTTCTGTATTCCTAATTTGGTACACCAGTCTCCCTGTACTGTTGCCCAGATCTCTTGGGTTTAAGTCAGGTGGAAGGAACACAACCCTACTGCAGGTTTTAGATTTTGGCACTTTGGTTTTTCTAAGCGCTAAAACCCATTGTGAAAGTTGTGTCCTTTCTGAGGTTTCTCATGTTCAACTCGTCCCAATTTTGGGCAAAGCTTGCCGCTGCCGTCCCTCATGACTGGGAGACGGGAACTATGGGCACAGTGCTCCATGTTGACTAAAGCAAAGAAGCAGCTACTTGTTGTATCAGGTGGCTCTGGCCCAGTGCTCACTTTATTTTCTACTAAAGCAAGTGTAAAACTTACCCTGCTTATTCCATCTGGCCCTGGGTGGGTAGGATGTCCTGGAGGACCAGGGTCACCAGGCTGGCCAGGGATACCAGGTTCACCATCAATCCCTTGAGGACCGCGAGGACCCTAGAAAGACAATCAGAAATGCCAAAAGTGTGCAAAGGTAGTCATTAAAATCATTGTAACGGCGAACAACTGCCTCATTTGTGATAAATCCGTATTTCTACAGAAAGATCTTTAAACAAACAACATTCCTCAAGACCTATCCCTACCTTCAGATCAGAAGCACTGGCTTAAATTAGTCATAAATCCAATATACGTGTAAACTACAGTGATTTCTCTCACAGGCCTCCTGTCATTCCATACTAGAGTCCTGAAAAACTGTTTGTCTTTGCACAAGATACAGAATATCACAGATTGACTTTTAAAATACATTTAGCTCAGATTAGCGTACGTACATACACGTGCTTAGTAACTATAATACTCCAGCTTCATGCTGGAATTTTACAGCCTCCTGACATCACGAAGGGTTTAGACAGCTCGTATTGTTGTTGAATTCCCAATGTAGTTACAGCACCAAAAATGCAGAAGAAGTCCCTGGGTGTCGATGTCATCTCTAGCTAGTACTTGCACAGAGGGTTAGGAGCCCATCCCACTGCTCCCACTTTGCTCACCCACTTGTGATTCCTAAACTGCAACTCATCATATCTTGTGTCAGAACAAAAATTAAATATGGAAGCAGCTAATAAAACATTAGTGGAACAAAATTGATAGCGACAGGGACAATAAAGATATACTCCAGTCATAAATACAGACTTTAAAGTGCTCGTCACAAGTGCTTCCTTCATCAGAACAAAATGCTTGACTATGGTGAGGAAAAATTTTATAGTGCATAATAAGTTCTTCTGTTTTAAGGATCTTTAGACATAAAAGTTTGGAAGCCAGGCTCAGTGAGTCACCTTGACAAGCGCAATTATAATCAGACAGATTGCTTGTATTTCCATGCAGATTGCTTGTATTTCCATGAGATGAGGACTGTGCTTCCTTGCAGTCAGTGACATATTTCAGTCAAATTTCTGTCTGAACTACTATGGTTTGAACGGGTATCGTTCACATGTTAAAGAAAAACATTCCTTTGGGAAAGGGCTACACTGGGATAGCACTGTCAATAGGATTCCTGGAACCTCCCAATAAATTACTTAATTCTCTTAATTCTCATTCTGTCTTTATGGTCTGAAACTCCTATAAATGGAGTAATCAGAGGAAAATCTTTTTCTTATCAGACGTACATGAACACACACCCCTCTACTCACAGAATGAGGTGTGAATACTTGGTATTCTGAAACAAATGACAAGATTCGTGCGTGCTGGATGGAAGCAGAAAGTTGTAGCAGAAAACTCTATAATTTCATATTTCTGTTATAAACAGAAGTACATATTGCCAAACCTAGAAGTGCATACTGTCCAAAACAGGAAAAATGTGTTATCTTCTTTTGTTTGTTCTCAAAATTAAAGGAAAACAAAGCTAAGCATTAGAGAGAAAAAACATTGCCTATAAAGAATTAAGCAAACTTCTCTACGATGACTACCGATTTTCAACACCCAAACCAAAACACCTTAATGAAATCTGATACAGAAAAACGTCTTTTTTTTCCTCGTATCTTTTTAGAAAAGGATCTACTTCTTAGTCATCAAAAATCAACCTGCTTCAAGAGCAACACTGCAACACCCCAGCTCAAAAATCAAAAAGTCCCCCAAAAGCATGTTTGTATTTGTAGGTGGCAACTAACCAGTGGTATATAACCAATATTTGAGATTATTTAATAAAATCTTGATTATATTTATATGTATGTGAAATATTTTTAAAGCCTCTTTCATTTTCAAGAGGAGAAGGTGTAATTCTCAGAGATGCCACGAGGTGGCACCGTTTAAACACACAATTTACTGATACTGGCCCATTACTGCTGCTCTTCGCTAAACTATTACGGGTTTCGCCTGTAATAAAAGGAATAAAATGAAATGCAGATCATGGTAGAATACTCTTAAACTACTACCTATTTAAACTTCAAGAACAACCAAGTGTAAATCCACGCTGAAACAAAACTTATTTACGGTTCAGAGGATGCTCAAGCTTATTTTCCGCCTTCAAAAGATGATTTGTGAACACCTAAAATTTTATCGCTCTCCCAAAACTCCCCCTCCCTATGTGCATTTTGCAAATGCAGACAGGCTCTTCCATGGCTGTTTCTCTTGCACTGTTTCAATAATTAAGAAATTAAATATATGCTAATACTTCTGAATTCATTTTACATCCAAAGGTCCTGCTTTTGTACAAGGCAGAGGTTTGTGGTGAGGTTGAGTAACTTCTGCTCACTACTCAATAGCAGCCATTTAAAGAACAAAAAGAAATCATCCAAAGACAGAAACGGCTTAGTGGTTTTTTGTAATATCACCAGCCAGTAATATATTAACCAAGACGAATTTTATAAAGGCTGTCTGTACAAGGTTACCTGTTCCAGGAGGTATTTTAAACAAACGGTGAACAATGCGCAGAGAGGTTTTCACAATATAAACTGCAGGTGTAAGCTAACGTGTTTTTTCCACAAGTATAAATAAAAAATCCTGCGCTAGCAGTCACTTTGCAGCTAAAGCAGTGTTGCTTGGTCTCAGACCTACACAAGAGCTCCCCAGAACCTTTGATGGAACATTTTCAAAGTTGCTGACCGGTTCCTAATCTCTTGACATTCCTTGAAAGCAATAAATAATAACCTGTGTCAATGGAACTCAAAACTATTTGTAGCTTTTTTGGTATTTTAGGTGCTTCTACCCACAGCTCTGTAGAGACAGACAAGGGATGCGTGGCACAGAATCAGAAAAAATAAATGTCTCATTACTAATACTGCACATTAGGAAAGCACTTCAGACGTCTCCATAAACACAGTCAAGATTCCTCTGCGCACCACAAGATTTCACAATTACTCCCAGAATTCTTTTATGCATCTTGATATTCATCCATCAGGCAAACATCTCACGGTGATCTAGAGAGCAGCAGTGGCTTGGCATCCATCTGAAAGAGGCTACACACTTATTCCACTGCTTTAGGAATGTCATTGCCATCTACGGACAACAGGAGCACACTGGAGGACGGCACAAAGGAGCCGGTTTTAGGCCTAGGCCTAAGCTCAGTAGTGGCTTGCTCTCTCCTGAGGGATAGGAATTTATTCACATAGAAATTCTTTAAAATCTGCTTTTAGCATCTGCTCTTAGACACAGCGTTTGCAACAGTCTGGTATTTTCAGCACTCCCTTTTGGCCTTTCTGTGGTTCTCCACATGCAGACACCAAAGTTGCCTTATGCAGCCTTTCTTTCCACTGAGCAATCTTGAGTTATTATTCAGCAGCATACCAACACATGTAGTCACATATTAACTCCCGCTACCTTCTCAAGTTTTGCCTTTTCTGAAATACTCCGAGCCACACAGCTCACGCTGCTTCTGCTGCACAGCAGGGACCAGCAAAAAGTCAAGTCAGCAAGTTCTTAAACAGGCAAAAGTGATGTTCCAGTTTTGTCCTTTTCAAAAATTTTCAATCCTGAAGAAAGTGATACTCTCAGACACTAGTTTGAGAAAGTTTGGTAAGGGAGTATGGCCTTTAGTTGAAATACTGCTAAATCTCTGTCAATTATCTCAAAATATTCAGGTTTCAATCTACCTGGGGAATAGTGACATATAAACGTTCTTCTCTTTGTTACCTGACTCTTGGGAAGTTCTGGTAACTTTAGAAGACATGGAGAGAGTTTAAATCCATCTAATCTTCTGAGGTTAGTCCAGAACTTATTTCTGAAATATTAAATAACTTACAGGTCTTCCCTTTGGTCCTCGTTCTCCTCGTGGTCCTTGTGAGCCTGGAGGTCCCTAAAAGAAAGATTAAAAATGTTAAGGACCTTATAAAATAGCTATCAATTATTAAAGTTCTGAAAATACGTGCAATGCTTATTTGAAAATTAATTTGTTGTGGGTTTTTTTTTTTTCAAATTATCATAGAGAAAACAGCTACAATCACTGTCATTCAATGTTTCTTCTCAATTGTACATTGCCTGAAGGGAGTAGAACCAGGATGCAGAGATCTACAAAATGGTTTCATCCCTCATATGCTCCACAGGTTACTTTAGCAAAGGTTTTCAGAACATAGGAGTCTCTGGGCAGGTCTGAGGCAACCTTCCTGCTAGTCCAGAACTAGCAAAAATCCCATAATCTTGTTGCTTCCTCAAATTCAGTGGCTTTATAGACAATATAGGCCTAGAAGAGTTCACCTTCACATCATCCTCACAATACAAAACAGAAATGGCAGGAAGTGGAAAATGCTATCATCAGAGGAAGAGAAGATCAAAAACCACTCACAGCTGGTCCTGGGCGGCCTCGTATTCCCGAAACCTAAAAGCAGCAAGATAAATTAAAAAGTTACCACAAAACATTTTGTCTGTATGTATTTGTCATGACTACCCTACCAAAAATTAGTTATTGAAAAGTAAATAGCAAGAGAGAAAATAAAAGTACCAGGCAAGTATTAAGGCTTTTTGGGAAAAAACTAAATAAAAAAATCCAGTTTGGAAAGTTTGCATAAGCATCATAAGCAAAATCTTGGAAGTATTATTGTTATTCTAAAAAAGATGAAACAAACAAGTGAGTTACAATGATTTAAGTATCAAATTATCGATTCTTTTTGTCTTCATGCTAGAAAGGGATAATAAAGATAGAAAGCAACAATTTATTTTACCAGTTTTCTCAAGTGTCTCTACCCTTTTCAAATACTAATCTACCATTATACCTCCACAGAATTATAACTATAAAAATAAAGATGATGACAGGCTTAACTCTGTAAGTTTTTTCACCACAATGCAACTGGCAGCGATTTCTAATGTTACACCTGTGAAACAGTGTAATTTCATTCCACTCCTTTCATTTTTAGGCTGTACATTTTTGTTGCATTTCCTTAATTACTGTAATTCTGCTTTAAAGCACTCAAGTGCTTCTAGCATGTGATGATAAGTGAAGAAAAAAAAAAAAAAGGACTTACAGGTGGCACTACTCCAGGTTCTCCTTTTTGTCCCTGTAGGAAAAAGTTACAAAAATATCAGATGGCAAAAAAGAAGTGAAAGTACAATTAAAGGACCAGTTTCACCAATCCCATCCCTGGGACTGTGACAGGTGCTAAGACTTAAGTATATAACTAAGACTAAATTAAAGTACCTGCAATAGGTAATCTGTGCTCCTTTTAATGACTATGAGCACTTATTAAATGACAGCTACAAATTAACAGACTTTCTCTAATTGCACAACATACTGACTGGAAGAAGAGCTTTATTAAGCAAAAAAAAAAAAGAGGACTTCTGTAAAAATAAAAAAAAAATCTGCGTTGTTTATCAAGTAATAATAAGCTGGTTACAGTCCAATTATTTCCATAAACTACCTCTGCATAGAGAGGTAGTAGTTTTAGTGAATGTATATATTTGATCACCTTAAAATTATTTCAGTTGATTCTTGTAGCTACTTATTGTCTTAGAGGCTCGTTTATCAGAACGCATCTTAATTTCTTCTGTAAGAGTAGATTTTTTTCTTTGTTTCATTGCATACTAGGAGAGATGCTGCCCACAGAACCGTGGTCCTGTGCCAGAACACATCGTCCCAGTGCTACCTACTGGGCAGCTCAGCCTCAGAAAAAAAAAACCAAGGGGCATATTTTAACAGTTTGGCTTCTAATGACCTATTAGTGCCATTTTGTGGCACCGCTAGAGATGAAACAACCAAACTACTCAAACTGGAATTCCTTTGATGTAGACAGCAGGGATTTTCAGCCAGGGGTTTATCTATATTAAGAACGGGATTTTTGCCTGCATCCCAGCATTTTTTCCCTGTGGACTGCAATCTCCCTAGCCACTGAGGAAGACCAAGAGGAAAGAATTTTAACAGAGCTTATATTTAATCTCCGTGAAGTGCTCCAAGGGGATGCAAGAGGTCCTTTTAACAGTTACAATATATTAAAAAAAAAAAAATTAAAAAAGGGAATCTTACCTTTCTTCCTCTACCTATTAAAAAAGACAAAAGAAGAAAAGAGAGGAAATTAATGTTTTTACTCTGAGAGACAGCACACAGTAAGAGTTGAGTGAAGGTGTTGCGGCTAGAGCCAACCCCAATCCTGGATGCACAGAAGATGGAATAAGTTAAAGCAAGCTTTACTCCTGACTTCAATACAAGCAATGTTGATAGATCCACAACATATTACTTGGTATTTTTCAAAGGATTGAGTTAACTGAGGAATCCTTGACCTTTTCTTGTCTGAAAAGCTCCTGCAATATCAGCGTGCCTGCATTCAGAGCCATACAGCCACGCTCATATCCACAAAAAACCTTCCAAGGAATATTTGATTCATACCTTAAATAACAGTAAGGAATTCTGGAACGGATCCATAGTGCTTTTATATTTGCTGGGTGTACCTTGTTGGCCTTGGCCTCATGCCTCCCAAAATACAGCAGGATGTACCATCTATTTATTAACACTTGGCCACATCTTGCTCCACTGCTCAATTACGTGGGTCTCTACTGCATGCTTTTTATCACTGCTTTGTTCTCTATTAAACTAATCAACAGCAATTTTATCTCCAGAAGAAATTGCTTTGTTATATATAGAATGTTGTTCAAATAATTCAGTATACAGTATTAATGAGCATTAACTGCAAGTTACGAGATCCTCTTTTAGGAAAATTGAGAGGGGATTGCTTCAGCCAAGCCTCTCCAAGAAGAAGAAATGGACTGAAAAAGAAGCAATTTTTAAGGTATCTAACAGAAAGTATGTAAACGGGGAGCTAATGCTGTTTTTTTTTTCTTATGTCTTCACAAAAGGATCACATGTCCCCGTTTCCACTTTGGGGAAATATTTTATACTGTTTACATTTTACTGTTTACATATAATGTTTACATTTATTCCTCTATTGGAGAGGCCTCAAATTGAGTATTTTATTAAAGCATGCACTTACTTTATTAGATATATTTATATAGCCAACATATATTTATCTTAATGTTTATTAGATGTATTTACCTTCATATATTTATCTTGAAGTTCCAGATGAACCACAAAAAGAAGCCAGAATTCAACCTCCTTGAAATACCAAGATGGAATTCAGATCAACCTTTTACTTATAAAGCCATTTGGGCTTCTATTAGATTCATAGTCAGAAAATAAACTGTCTCTGGAGCTAGCTCAGAGGCAACCCAAGATGGAAGATAACTGCTAAGTACCTACTAATTTCAGATTTCAACTTTCACCATGGAAATAGTATTAAAAATGTCAGTATGTCAGGTTCCGAGTTTTCTAGGCTGGCTTTCCTTCCCAAAACTGCAAACCGGATAGCAATCTTACCAATGGTGGTGTCTACATCGCGTGTTGTGTGGGGACACACAGGACAGCACTCTCCTGGGGGCACCTGCGGGTTCTCGCACTCCAGCATATCTTGACACTGAATTTCATCGCAAAGGATAGCTCCGTTGTCACAGACGCAAATTTGGCATGGTGAGGGCTTCCAGATATCCCTGTTCAGGTACATCTGGCCATTCTGAGTGCAGGCTATTTCTTCAACATCTTCTCCTGGGACAGGAAAGAGAATATACAATACATTTTCCAACCATGAAATAAAGGAGTAGGAGGTCTGGACAAGGAAAGAGCACATCTGGAGAGGAGAAGCAGCATCACGCGAGGAAAACAGTCCACCTGCATAGCTGAAGTTGATATTAAGGACTTCTAAATATCAGTCATCTTACATGTCTTTCTTATTTTACTACCTTTTTTCTCAATCAGGAAGAAGTAAAACAGAATCATAGAATCATTATGGTTGGAAAGGACCACCAGGATCATCAAGTCCAACCCTCATCCTAACATTTCTCTAGCCACTAGACCACAGCCTCAAGTGCTACATCCACTCGTTTTTTAAACACCTCCTGGGATGGTGACTCCACCACCTCCCTGGGCAGTCTGTTCTAGTGCCCAATCACTCTCTCAGTAAAGAATTTCTTCCTAGTATCTCATCTAAACCTCCCCCGACGCAACTTGAGGCCATTTCCTCTTGTTCTATCGTTAGTAATTTAGGAGAAGAGCCCAACACCAGGCTCGCTACAGCCTCCTTTCAGGTAGCTGTAGAGAGCAATAAGGTCTCCTCTCAGCCTCCTCCTCTCCAGCCTAAAGAGCCCCAGTTCCCTCAACCACTCTTCATAAGACACGCTTTCCAGACCCCTCACGAGCTTCATTGCCCTTCTCTGGACCCGCTCCACCATGGAGAGCACAAACACACCACAGTATCAAATGAACATTGCCTGCCGAGTCTCTGGATGTCATTCTGCTCAATGTGGTACTGACTCTGCACTGAGGAACTCCTACCACATGCCCACTCTTCGTAACTGTTGTGCACAGGGTGTTAGAGACATGACTGTGGAGAAGAACCTGCGAGAGGTCGGTACAAGATGGCGTACGCGACCCGCTCCCTGCCGCAGGCACCACACACAGCCAGACTTCTGGTAATGCTGAACAGACACGGCGGTGTTTGTTGAAAAGACAAAAATCTCATTTATTGTGGTCTTGGTGTAAGGGAATATCGACAGGGAGAATGTCCCAAACAGGCCAGTCGGTCCCTGTCCTGTGGCAGTTGCAAGGGTACTTGCAGCAGAGTTTCCAGCTGAGTGAAGAGGCTCCTCAAACTATGTATTTTGCTTAGTTTTTATAATCCAGCTGATCACAGCCCTACATGATTACCCCATTATTGCTATGGATATATATTACCTACATACAAAATAACTTTTAAATATTTTAACTATCTATGAAATATTATCGTATGTGGTCATTTATATAGGGACAGCAGTGACTGACTACATACATATGTCCTATCTAGCTACATATTGACACATTTTTATGGAGGTCATTCTATTTTACTGAAGCCGCACATGTCCTTTTGAATGCGATCCACTCCATTTCCAGAAGCTTAACTTTCTTTCTTTCCCACGAATTCCAATTTAGAATTAATTTCTCAATAATTATTTAGAAATCCATTCAATATAGTTCTTGCTCTCTCCTTTCCAACCAAGGCAGAACAATTTCTCTGGGTTGAATTTATAACTTAGAACTTCCAAAACTTTCCCCATGTGACGGACAGCAGCATTTAAAGGGACATAACCATCTGTTTAGGTACCGTTCTAGCCATACTTGAGCCTAGGCCTTTGCTTTCTTCCTACTCTGTAGGCAAATACTCCAAATATCCAGATAATTTTTTTAATAAAGAAGTGAGAATATCTCAGTATCTCCCCCTAAAAATAAAATATATCTAAAAAAGAACTAAAAACTCAAGTGAAAACTTTTGACTATCCAACATTTTACAGAATGTCCTATGAGAGAAAAAAAAAAAACCCTATCAAAAATGTCTTTGAATCCGGACAAACCAGTTAAAAACATTATCTGAAAATTCCCAAACAGCTCTAATTTCTAACGGATACCAGGACTGAGAATAGGGGCAATTTTATAGATATATATGTACCCATAGGACACATCCCACCAGTCAAAAGAACCCAGTCGTCATTTTTTAAGAAAAGCTGTTTTTAGTGTAACAATTAACAGCTCTAAGCACAAGGACAGTTTCACTGTTCTGTGCATTTCTGTCCTAATTTGAACCAGATGTAAACAGAAAATCACAAAGTAATAAACACAAACAGATTGGGAATTTCAGCTTCATGCCTTAAGTCCAGTTACTCCATCAATGTCAAACCTCGGAGAAACAGAGCAGATGTGTCATTAACTGTTGCCTGCCACCACTAGCTTCTGCAGCTTCCTAACAGCAACAGAAATCCAATTTTATACCAGGTCAGCTCCTCTCTCCAATCGGTTTCTCACACCAGCCGACAAAACGACTCAAAGGGGTGCTGCAGAAGCTCGGGAGGAAATGTTTTCAGTGTGAAGTAAAGGCATCAACCAAGTGTGCTGTACAGTCCATTTATGACACTGTGAGAATCATTTTCCAGAGCGCGGATCGTATTTTGGAAAGCGCTCCTCTCGCTTCTCCCTTGTGTGCATGACATAACGCACTGTCTGACATATTTAGCCTTTTCCCCCCAGATGTCTGGCATATGCTCTGTGTCTTCCTTAACGTAGCACCCGCAGAACGCTCTGTGCTCTTCAGAGGAGCAGCAGTCTGCATAAAGGAGATTTCTAAGTTGCTGAGCCCAAAGTCAGCATTCTGTCATGACTTCAAATAAACCACATAGCAACCGCTTTGGCAAATCAGCGCTGAGCCAGATGGTGACTTGCTTCTGCTCGGGGCCGGCTCAGGAAGGGGCAGACAAAAGGAAAAAAAAAGCACAAACCAACTTCTGGAAGGGTACTGAGAAGTCTTTTTTCCTATCAGATTGCAGATACGCTCGTAATAAAATAAATCAAAAAAAAAAATTAAAAATTAAGAAAAAAAACCACAATACTGCCAGAAAACACATTTTAAATTCTAAATCTTTTGATTATGTTTGGTGCTTCTAGTTTTCCTTGCTCTCAGTGTAATGCCGTCACAGCAGAGGAACCTGAAAAGAGCAGCCGTGTCAAAGTCAACTCATCCCACAAGCACATTTTGACATGTTATCCATCTACACCTAGACCGGGAATGGCAGCAAAGGAAATTGTTCCATCATTTCCTCCCTGGTTTGGAAATGGGCAAGTTGTTTTCTTTACAAAGACCAGTTCACAAGCTCTGTGTGGTGTGTTCTCTCTACCCCTGCAGTTGTAACACAAGGTGCTGAATGGCTTGAGAAGCAGCTTTGGAAATTCTTGATGTGGCAAGAGGATCTGCTAGCCCATTAACCTTTTCTTACCAATAACAAGTACAACTCTAACTGGTATTGGACCTGACTAGAGAATCTACAGGGTTGTGAATCCATGGAAGTCGGTGAAAATGAGTTTCAAAGCAGTCTGCAAATATAAAAGGCAAGGTAGGAGAAATACCCTATGAAATATTTCAGGATTCATGAGCTTGCACAGATGACCTTTGTGAAAGAGAATTTCAGCTAGAAGCATAGTAAGTACAATGCAATTATTTTCCTGCTCTACATTGATCTGTTGGAGCATCAGTTTTGCTTTAAAGACTTATTTGATCAGAAGTCAAGCAGTCAGTTGTAGCTAATATAATAAATCATCACACTCGGAGACTATGCATCAATGGTTTGGAAGTAAAAACCACACGATATACTGACATACCCAGGCCTGGTTTTGTGACACCACTGAAATTTTCCCCATTACTTGGGGGGGACACAACACCCACCCCATCGCAGCCACTAGATGGCTGTCAAAGCCTGTCCATCATCACCAGCAAGTGTCAAAGAAATTTATGCAGTTAAGGCATGCAAGGCAGACCCTGCTTTGGGCAGTTTATGCCCAGCTTGTTCTCCTTTCAAGTACATTTCTCTCAAGGTTAATTCCACTCCTCAACAAGCCAACAACAGTGTTTTAAAAGAGCATATGAAACCATTTTAATCTTGCACCACCAGATATACATCATTTGGAAAGTAACACCTGGAAATTCACTCTCCTTGGTTTGCTGTTTGAAGCTGCTCTTCATTATTGTACCCTTACTGCTTTCATTGACTTCTGCTTTGCATCTTGCATGTGAAGGAAAGTGAGGCCTGGGCATGGAGCCAGGTAGAAGAAAAAGAAAGAAAGAAGGAAAAAAACACCATAAAAAGAGAAGAGGGGGCCAAGAGGGAAGAATATAACATCTTGAGAAAAAAAAAAAATTAAAGAGTAAGAGTAGTCAGATACTGGAACAGGCTGCCCGGGGAGGTGGTTGAGTCACCATTCCTGGGTGTGTTTAAGGGTCGTTTAGATGTGGTGTTGGAGGATATGGTTTAGAGGAGAACTTCTAGAGTAGGGTTGATGGTTGGACTTGATGATCCCAAGGGTCTTTTCCAACCTGAATAATTCTATGATTCTAAGAAGCAGGAGAAAAGAAAGATTACCCCATACATACAAACAGGGAGGCTTGCTGAAGCCCAAGGTCTTATTTTTCCTTGCAGAAACACCCCCAAAGCCCCAGACCATCCTCTCCTGTTCCTCATCTCTGCTTATAGACAACCTAATATGGAAGCAGTCAGCCACCACTACCTCAGCTGAGGAGATGGCACAGGTATATGATGGAAGGGAATACATCTCTCACTTGGGAACTCTTGGGAAAAAAGGGGCCCCAGTGAAACTTGCAGATACACAGGTTTTCTGCAGACGTTAACAACTCCAGTTCGTAGATTAAATGCTAAGGAGAGGGAAAGGATTTAGACGACAACGCAGCTCCATTCTTTTGCATTTTTACTAGTCCTACCAATGCTATAATTAAAAGAGCCTAAGGGCTGATAGGCCTGCAGCAGTAGAGAACGTAGCCTAATGAAGGCAGCAAAGAGGATGTCTGGTATTGAAAGCACAGTCTGCCAGTTTTATGCTTTCTTCTGCCAAGAGGGACTTCTTGATGCATACCGTATAACCAAACCTCAGTGCTTTTTACCTTGCTTAACATCAAAAAACTAGGATAGAAGAGGAAGGGTTAATTAATGAAAAAGGGCTGGAAACAAAACAGCTTGTGCAGGTAGCTTCTCATCCTGATGCTACTTTGAGAAAAGTGTAAGGAAATCTAATATTACATAGATCCAGTGGGTTTTAAGTAAAGAAAAAAAAATTCTTTAGAGTATGAAAAGCTGAGTTTCAAGTTATGGACTACAAAATGTTATCCTGCTGACTTACAAAGCAGAGGTGCAGAAGTAAATCAAAGTGAGAGATGATACGTGCTAACAACTGTGTTGCAGATCCACCGTTGTGTGTGTGTACAGGCTGCCAAGTGAGGGACAAGAGGAGCTTGTTGTTAATAACCTTTGATTGTCAGCCTGTTGCAACAATAATATAGAGCTTGATCCAGTTCCCATTAAAATCTCATTTACTCGAAAATCAGATCCCCTGTTTTGTTTACCTTTTCATAACTTGTCATCGAGTGCTGATAAACAAAACGTTATCCAAAGTGCTGTGCCGTGCAAGTTATCATATAAACACCAATTACTTTTAAAATTAGATAGTTTTCAGGGGTGCTGATAAATACTAAATCTATTTTGCATTTGCTGCACAGAAACAATTCTTGTTAATAATGATTAACATACACCATTTATATAAGCACCTTACAGTTACATACATGAGGATGAACCTGAATCTCTTACCAATAAAAGACTGAACTGATTCACAATTCACTTAATATGAAATATTTGACGGTCAAAATGAAATCAAAATGGCATTCAGACATTTCCTTTTTGGGATACATCTCAGTGAACTTTAGATAACAGTACGACGACGCACTTAAATCCAAATAACTCAGCATTCTCTTGGAAACAGCGACCGCCACAAGGTCTGTAACGCAGTGTTAATCCACCAAGGGTTACAGAAGATGAACATTCTCTCAAATTCAGTTTAAGCTTCCCTGCATAGCCAAGAGAATAAGCAAGGAATGGCACGCACATACTCATCACGAGTATCACGCAGAGGGCTTCCTCATTACAGGGCTGTCTGAAAGAATAACTAGCGCAGACATTCATTGGTCTAAACTAAGATGGCTTTCTCAAAGTCTGCAGCTCTGTGTTGCTTTATGCCAGCTGAAGGTCCAGCTGAACATTTCATTTTGCATTTCCCCCATGGTTTCCTAAGGAAATGAAGCTCGTGTGATCCTGCTGGCTGCCCTGTGACATCTGTGTCCCTGGGCCCATTTGATTCCAGTGGCTGACTTCAGCCAGGTTTGACAGAGGCCTTGTGAGAGACCAGAACTGTTTCTTAGGAAAAGAAGTGGGGTTTTTTAATCCATCCTGCAGAGTTCCCCCTTAAAAAATCCTAAAGGATCATTTGCAAAGTTGTCAATAAGTAAGTGTTTTTAAAAGCATTAGGAGATGGTGAATGCTCTTAACTCCCAATCAGTTTTCTATGTGATTGAGGGGTCAACCCTCTAGTCAAGGAGCTGCAAACCCTTTGTGCCGTGTTTCAGAAGAAGAAAAGTCCCAGGGTGTTTTCCTAAATCACGTAGATAATTGTAAAACATGTATTTTAGGAGTAGAAAATTACAGACTTTCTCCTGCAGAGTCCACAACTAATGTCAAGTATGAATAAATACTGCTAAGAATCAAGATGCAAGTCAGCTCTCAAGCAGAGACTTAATTAACCGTTGAAATTCTGTAGCAGTTACCCAAAGCTGGACTAAAGACATCCACTTTGGGGCTGGCCAGTCACTTCTGACTGGAGGGAGTTCACCCTCTGAGATTCATCAGCCAAGAAAACCCAACCTCCAAGCTCTGAACAACAGTCCAGGGACAGAAAGCACCAGCAAAACAACACACCCTGACTCGGGAGAAGAGGTCATCTCCCAGGTAAAGGGCTCTCTGTGTCTGATCTGGCAACCAGGGTTTGTCTCTTCCAGGAAATTGTGCCAAACAGTAATTCTGCTTTCCACTCAGCGCTGCGATGGCAGATTTGGCTGAATAGGGAAAATCAAAAGGGAAAAACTATGCTTCAGTTACCATTAGACTCCTCTGAATGAATTGGAAATTAACATCCAAAGTATACAACTGCCTCTCCGCTGTTTCCTTAATTGGATGGCAATACTACTGCCCAGCATTTGGGTTGATAGTCTGTATTTCCACAGCTCACAGGTTCATGTAGTAATGTCTCCATCAGTGCAAATAGGAATTCTACTTGCCTTTTTATGGGCAATTTCCAACACAGAACAATCAAGAACAGTTTTTATCACAAGAATCAACACATGCTGAATACAAAGGCAGAAAATACTTGGATCCCTTCCCACAAAAAGGATTCCTCTTGCTGGTTCCACACTTAATTAAACTGTTCGATTCCGTAAGAGCATCTGCTGGTATTGGATCTGCATATTAACCTCACTGGTTCTGAGCTACTGAAGAAGACTCAAACCTTCTAAAGACCCCATCTTATGCTATGGACAGGGCAGGGAACTGTGCAGCAGCAACATTTTGCTGAAAGAGTGGTCAGGCTGGTCCCTTTCTGTTGGTGACTCCACACACTTGGATCTGCATACTTCGAAAGCACTTTAACTTACTAGAGTATTCTCAGGAACAAGGTTAGAGGTAAACTTGCTTTTAGCTTTTAACTTTTTTTTTTTTTTTAACCTTTTTTCACAAGTAGGATGGCTGGCAAAGTTGCTTGGTGCCTGTAGGAGAATAAGGTGAAGGAGGGAGTTTGAAGAGCTTGATCTGCCAGCAGTGCTTACACAAATACTCTCAGATGACAGCAATGAAGCCTTAAGCATAGAGTGGGCAATAAAATTACTTCCAAATGTCAAAGGCTGTGCAAAGATTGTAAATGGGGAGGCATTCAGGGCATGCCTGAGAAAACACTGTCGCCGATTTCAGCAGCTGGAGCAGATCAGTCCAAAGCCGAAGGCTGTAGCAGGGTGCCTGGTCTCTGCTGGAGCCCACACGGCCACAAATGCCCTGCTTGGACATTGTCATGCAAGCAAGGTAGTCACAGTGAAGTCAGTTCATCTATAGCCACCTGTACCACAGATTTCTTCCTGATTCAGGGCAGAAAAAGCCAAAAAAGTTCTTATCATGGGCGCTGATTGTGTGCTATTATTTCAAGAGAGGCTTGAGGCAACAGAAAAAATTTGTTTCTCTTAGCAAAGTGTTGGAGCGCACTCTTGACTCTGGGATGACATTTCTAGGCAAAATCACTTTCATTTGCATGAAGACAGGCTGGTCCCACAGGAACAGCAGAGTCTTTTGGTGGGGAGCTTACAAAGAGAACGTACAGCAAGAGCAGCTCGGTCAGTGGAGGTGGAACAGGGCCGGGGCTCAGCACTGCTGAGCATTCACAGATTCAGTAATACAGGCATTGTCTTCAGAATTAAAACTGCAATTAGCACATTTCTTAAAATGGATAGGCTTCATTCTCGAAGGAAATACGCCCCAAAAGCAGGAATACTGCCCAACCTGATGCTACTGCAAATGAAAGCAAATCTTATCAGGACATAAGGAGCTGTGCCTAATGTATTTAAACCTAAGTCTAACCCAGCAAGATTACAATGAAAATGTAATAATCTTCTACTGTCTACTTTGGCTCACTGTTCTGGAATCCATGACTGTTTGATTTTGGTCTTTCCAGAATCCAGTCTTGAACTGCTGTGCATCAGTAACAAATAACGCGTTTTGGCTGTGAAGAACATTCTCTCAGCTGCTTCCTGTGCCAGTATCAGCAAGACTTGGATTCCTGTAGTAAATCTACTGGTGATTCACAAGAAGCGATCTTGGTTGTCCAGCCAGCCAGAAACCAACTGCCCAAGCAACAAGCTGTGCAGGCTAAGATGACACTGTGTCGGCCAGGTTCTGAAATAACCATGGTCCCAGCACTGATCCTTGAGGAATGTCACCATTATCAAGCCACTAGCTGGACTCTGAACTGCCAACCATTTCTCTTTGAACTCGATAGCCCCACCAAGTTTTCATTCACCTTGTTGTCCACCCATACTGAATACGGGACTGAATACTTCCACAATTTGCCTATGCATGCGATGGGAAATGTCATCAAAAGCCTTGCTTAACTAAAGGTAAACAGTATCCATTGCCCTTCTTCTGTGCACCAAGCCAATTATCTCATTGTAAAAGGTAATCAGTTTTAACCAAGTCCATGGCAAAGCGAAAATTCATTAAATAGTCCCTAACTGCAGTCTGACCTTCTCTTCTTTGCATTCATATGGATGTCTTATTACAGCCAAGAGAAACACACTTGCTGCTGCACAAACATCCTCATTCTTTGAAGCTATACACATCAAAGTTCCATAGAAACCTATGATTACCCGTCGCCTTTTCCACAGAGCTTTTCTACATTGTGGTTTGAAAAGTGGACTCATGTAATCCCCTAAATGCATCCTTGCTGGCTAATATCACCCTTTTTTCAACTAAAAATAAAGATTTGTAATTAGTAAGACAATTCAATTCCATAATTCAAAATCCTTGCATTCCAACAGGCTCAGCATTTTAAACTGAAGTGAAAACTACCCAGTGCTTGGGTGGAGTAGGAAGGTATGGCTGGTAAGCTATACTCATAATATGCTGTTTGTACAGCAAAGCTATTCATTTGCTGAAACTCTGGGCCTCTGAGAAATTAAAAAAGAAGAATGGTAAGCAAGAAAGTCTGCAAAAATTCCAGGAACAAAGCCTCTGTTTCTTTTCTGCTACCATTACCTTTACCACACTTCAGACAGCTCAGTCAGCAACTTCTGGTTTCAAGATGACATGGAACAGGCTTTGGCAGCCCTCAGGGCATCCTGGCTGTGTTCTGCACAGCATCAGGGATGAAGGTTCTAAAGGAGCAGCCTAGGTTTAAGTGTAACCTGAAGTCAATCACACACATGTGCATGAGGAAAAGGCACTGATTTAGGTGCACCTCATGCCCAGGAGAGAGATTAACTTCCACCCAAGTTAAATTTACTCATTACTTACGGCTATAGGAGCAATATTCAGTTTTATTATTTCAGTAACAATGTCAGTAAGTAACAAGTGAGTAGAGCTCAGTTCATTTGAATAGAGTTTCGGAATGACAAAATACTTAGGACTGACTATAAAAGCAAGACAATTAGCACTGGTCAGGAATTTTTCTACAATGTTGTTGTTGTAAAGCACTGAATTGCTGAAATACCAGCTGAGGTGTTTTTATTAGATACATCCACGTGAAAACCTTTCCGTTCATTTTCAGTACATTTGAAATTACCTATTTCAGTCAAGAAAACATTGGGGTTTGCTGGACAGAACTTTATACCAAAAAAGCCTGATAAAAACCATCTCATCAGTCAGTCTGAGGAAAAATGTTTCTTTGCTCTGACCCAGTTCTGTCTTTTTCATCGTTACTGAGTCACGAGGCCTCTTCAGGGTTGCCTCAATTCATCCAGACTGGCTAAGGAAAACCCAGAGAGTCACAAGCAGCTTCCTGTCCAGCACAGGCTGGTGGTTGTGCACTGCAATGTCCAGGACGTCTTCAAGGAAACTCTTACACTTGCAAACCAACACAAGGAAACATAAGAAGCTTCATTACCATGAGGGTGACGGAGCCCTGGCCTAGGCTGCCCAGAGAGGTTGTGGAGGCTCCTTCTCTGGAGACTTTCAAAACCTACCTGGACACGTTCCTGCACAACCTGCTCTAGGTGACCCTGCTTTGGCAGGGGGGATGGACTAGATGATCTCTGGAGGTCCCTTCCAACCCCCACTGTTCTGTAATTCTGTGAACATACTTTAATTCTAACTAGAAGAAGAATAGAGCTAGGTCAGTGGAAGAATACCCTTACTCAATTTTAAGAGTGTTGCCTAATGACTTTATATTTAGGAAGGAAGTTTAAGCAAAACACAGTTTTCTTAATTTACCTTTATGCATCAGTGGGAAATGGTAGCGTCAATTTTATCAAGGTTAATATGGTATTGTAAGAAAAAGTCAGTGTGAAAGAAGAATTAGAGGTATCTTTGCTTAGCTGGGGGCTCTCTGTTAGTACACATTTGAATAAAGTTATATATTTTTATTTCAATTTCATTTTTAACTTGGCTTTGGTACTGTCCCAGTTCTTTGTCCATAATACTAAAATAGAGCATAAAAAACCCCCATGCCGAATGTCACACACACACACAAAAAAAAAGGTCAGCAAAGAAGAAATCCTATCCACCCTGTCATTTAGATGCATAACAATAAATGTTCTTTAAAAAGATACATACCAGCCATTACTTTGCTCTCCTGCAGGATTACGGTTTCTGGGACAGAGGAAATGAAAGGCTTTCCTGCAGGCTCTCCTGCTCTTATTCACTGGATATCCTTCCATACTTCAAGGATGAAGCATTATGAACTTTTGTCAGGCAAATAGTCCATACTAAAAAGGTCTTGAATGAATTAAAATTCAAGTAAGGATGCGTAGTTTAAAACAAACCAGCCGTCATCACCTCCAGCTACTGTTTGCTTTGAACTTGAAATCTACTTTCTATTTCCCTTAGTTCTTCCTTTCAAAACTACTTTATCATTTTTCAGATCTTTTTAATTTTATCCTACTATTGTTTCTTTCATATGAGCCTTTAAAAGCCCAAGAAGGCAGCATCCAAGTTACAAGAACATTTTTTTTCCAAACTAAAGCTCTATAAATACTGGCATCATTTTACACCAGTTAACTCTCCCCAGCAGAGTGAGGAGCTGCAATCAGGTGTACATAAGTGCATAAAATATAGAAACGCTGTTTATTTTCCCTTTTGTAAAAGAATGAAAAGCTCTGTGGGGTTGAGAGGAGCGTCCGTGCTTCAGGGATGTGACTTAGATATTAGATTTGAGGTAATTTCCAGGGAAAAACTCAGGGCATGTGGGCATTCTGGTGTGACTATGCCTCATGGCTGGTGCAAAGACTCAGTCTTCCCTTGCGCTCAGAAATCTGTATGAACAACACAGGGAACCCTGACTTACAATGGGGCTTTTATGTGACCAAACCTGGTTTGATCTTTGAAGTGGAATTCGCCAGCTGGAAGTCAGGAATCTTGCACATCACCTTCAACTCAATTTAATAGTGAAAAGATCTGACCTAATTTACTTATCTCCAAAGTTACATGACAGTAGTATTCACATCTTTCCCACAGCATTCAAGACTGCAATGCAAGCAGCAAATTAGGACAGCCCAATTCTTTCAACCTTACAGTTTAGGACTTTTCAAAAGGACCTAAAGGTTCTCTTTAGTGCCCTGGGGGCTCTTCCTGAATAGGGAATTATCACAGGTTTTGCAATAATAATATTCTGTGATTGGAGAAGCAGCTTGGCATACAAACAGGATACAAGTCCATTCACCAGCTCTCTTCGATATCTTTCAAGTGACTGCCTGGAGAAGTTAAAATAATGTTTTGCTTGGTTCAGATAAACTCCAGCTTATCACAAGCTCACCAGAGCTTTCAAGGTCTTACTTTTCCTTGAAGAGCACTTTCATTCCGTATTGTTTTACGTCCCTATATAGTTTCATTTTCTGAACCACAAAACCCTTTTACTTCATTTTATTTCTCCTCTGAAATTCTTTGCCTAAGAAAAAACCCTAACTTTACTTCACCACCTTACTTATCTTTGCGTGTCACATCAAGAAGCTACCTTAACATTACAATTTCCCATTCAAGAGCTGCTCAATAAAACTTTGCAAGCATCAATAACTCCGCAGCAGGAAGTAATCCACAACAGGTCATCCTATTAGAAAAAAAATCATTGCCACTCAATGGTTTAGGAATAGACAACCATTTACCATTTTCTTCACCATTAGTTTAGAAATAGGAATCTAGTTCAGCCAAGGACTAAATATGTTGGAACATGCTCTTGGTAACAACAGTAAAATCCAATACTTGTTACGATAAAAGGACAGAAGTGAGATCATTATGTTGGTTCTTTAAAGCCTGTAAAGGACTTAGGTCCAAGTTCTTTAAGAGGTGGCTTTATTGCATGAGTCATTAATCACATTTCCATGTAAAGCAAGACTTTACAGATTATGTGCAAATTAACGTGTTTTTTTCTACCTGCCTACTGAAATTCAGTTACTCAATTAGGGATGCTACACTTCAGACCTAACAGAGCTTTTGAATGAACTTTTAGCTCCATCAGACTATTACAATCATCAAGAGCATCGCCAAAGGTACTCGAATTCTTACACTTGATGAAAAAGGCTGGAAATAGGATGTAGCATTCTCAGCTGATTCAAAGAGACACAGCTCTGAAAAATCAGTAGCTGCCAAAAGACTGGATCTTCTCCAGTTTAAGCCAGTTAAAGATTTTGACTTTCAGTCCTCCAATCAGCGTGTTTTCTACATAGATATCTGCCACTCTAAGGAAGTTTCCAGAGTATTAGAAATATAGGTGGCATCTATCCACAAAGTGCACTAGAGGCTTCTGATAATTTTGAGTGTCCTATTGCTAGATTTACCCATGCTACTGAAGAAATGTAGTATTTGCAGTGTCCTTCCTCACTACCTCCTTCTCCACCAGTGGCCTGCGCTAGTGTAGCCTCATCAGCTACTCCCAACAATCTTTTGTGTAAATGTGGCCAAACATGTCATCACTGTATTATTTTTTAAATATCACTAATCCTCCCAGGTTAGTAGGCTTATACCTGGAATCAAATTCATTAAATAGCTGATAAAATTAAGTGTTTTTTCTAAAATAAAAGACACTAGAGGAAATAAGGAATGACAATTTCAGTCACTAAAGACTGAAGCATCAAGTCACTGAAGACTAAATAAGCACACCAGTACTTATTTAAGACAGAGAGAGCCCTCAGGGATGAGTGTCCTGTAGTGGCCCTACAACACATGGACCTACAACCCACAAGCCTCATCTGCACAGATGAGCAACGACAGACTGTATGGTACGTGCAGTGAGACCAAGCTCTGCGTCCCACACCAGGCAGAATGGTCATGCGTGTGTGCTGCGCCCAGACCTTCCAAATACTTGAGAAACAGCCAGTACTCAAGAGTAGCTTTCTAATTGTCTTCAAGAGTAACCTAACTTCTGCCTTGGAGAAAACAGTGTTCCAAAAGTGAACTAACACACCATGTGCTGCATGGCTGTTCTCAAAAAATTATGAGTACTCAGACTTTCAGTAATGCTGCAACATATACTAGATACATATAATAAAAGAAATCTAGTTTATACTCCCAGACCACCCACAAGACTTTTTGCATACCTTCAGCAGGCCGTCAGCACCGAGTTGACAACACCATATGAATTAATTCCTCTCTATTTTTATTCACCAGGGCCTTATACAAAGTTTAAGGCAAAATCCTTCAAGGTTTATGGTCTCCTAACATCTGCCTGTTGTCATTAATCTATTACACGTGACAAAGACAATGGACAGAATTGCATCAAATTGCATCAAACTGCGCTCCTGTATGTTGCAGTCACTGAAGAAGAGAGCAAAATATTTTCGTAGTGATAAGTTTGGCAAGAAAAGATAATAACCAGCTTATTGGAAACAGATGGGTTATACTGCTATGCTATAGATTAAGTTGTGTCAGCATTTCCATAAAAGGCCTCCCTGTTTCCAGCAGTTTATAAGCTGTCAGGCAACATTTCTACAGCAATGACCAAGATACAATCCCAGGAGTAACCTGGAAAAATTGGGGAAAAAGTCGTTCTTGAGCCAGCATTGGGAAAGAAAGAAGGGAGGTGTTCTTGGGGACAGAGATAGAAGCAGTATCCCAGCAGCAACAAGTCACTATGTAGGTTCCTATCTCAGTCTGCTTCTGTGGATGTTCACGGCACAGTTGCAGTGGCTTCACTGATGCAGGACCATAACACACGTCATCTCTGTCATCTAGATACATCTCAGAAAACACTAGTCCCGCTTTGTCCTTCCCAAAAGCATTTAACTGCTTTGATCCATAACTGATGGCTATCCGGGATAATTTAATGTATGCTACCTGTATCTATTGAAAATTAATGAATTTTTTCAGACTCATGTAAAAACTAAATATTACAATACTTCTCTTCCACTCCATTCTGGATCCAACCCAGAATTTAACATTATAGCTTAGACCCCTCTAATTTAACAATCACAAAACCATTTTTTAACTTCACTGAGCCTGTCCATCGTACACCCTAGCTCTGCCTCCTCCTTCTGCTAGAAGCTTTGGGGCACTTGAATTTCCTCATGTATTTGGACCACAAATCTTTCTTGACAAGAAATTTGCTCACTGCTTGACAGGAGACTTTTTGACAGGGTTTATTTGTGGTTGGTCGGATGTTTTATTTTGTTTTTTACTGCTGTGAAAAGCACTGAAAATGAATAATAATTTAAACACTGTCAACGTGACAGATTAAATTTGTATCAGATGCTGTGAGCTACTGCAGTTACTCTCATATATAAAACATGAGAATGTACAAAGTGAAACAAAGGTTACACCACCTAAAGCTAGGTAATAGCATTTATGTATAAACATATTAAGTTAGATATTATGTAAATTATATATATTTCTTTAAAATTACATATTTAAAATATATATCTTTTAAAATTAGATCAATTAACTGTTTGGGAAATCCCCCAAAGAGGCAGATTTTAGAAACTTGAAGATTGCTGCTTTGGTCTTGAGTGAGCATTGAGCTCTGTGGCTTTTTGGCAGGGGTGTAGCATCCTGAACAATTCTGTACCAACAAGTGTGAACACCAGAAACGGATAGAAAGTTGTGTTCGCTTTGGGGCACAGGGTGAATTTTTACTGTTGATATACTGCAGGATAAATGGGGAAAAGTTTACTTCCAAAGTGAGATGCTGTGCACAGCTGATAAACTGCTATATTACGTAGAAATCACTATTTGATTTTAATGCAATACGCATCAATTTAGAAATCCAGTAATTGAATACTACTATGGAGTACAATTTGCAGTTTTTCTGATTTGATTTTCTTCTACCAGGAGCAAATATATGAAGTGAAAATATTCCTTTCTTCAACATCAGGAGTAAGTCTGACTGAATGCTGAAAATATATTATGCCAAAACAGAGACTATTCCTTGGGCACTACAAAGTATAGCTTCATTTTTTTGAGTTATCTAGTTGTATTTTGGAAGTCAGTGATTCGATAGACCTGTATCAGCAAGGTTTGAGGATGCAAAATATCCCTTCCATGTATGAGAAGAACAATGCAGGTTACGTCGCTTCAAGCCTGATGCACATAGAACAGTTCTGAACATTTGGCTGCACCATTTTAACAAACAAATTTAGAAATACACTGTGTTCAGAAGCGAACCTCACTTCGAGGCATTCCTTAGATATCAATACTTGAAGCATATAAACAGTCTTGCTATTTCAGGGCCCCTTACACTCTTGATATTAAGCAGAGCAGAATGGTTTACACTCAATACAGCCTGTAATTCAAATATAATGACTTACAAAAGCACAGAGTTAACAGATTTCTTGTTGTACTTTTTAGAATCTTTCCAACAAATCACAAAGGTGATCTCTGACTGACACACAGTTAAGGCATTAATAAAGGAATAACAAGAAATAAATAAGAAAAGCCAATTCTAAAAAATAATATCGTGTATCTGCTGAATATCCGGCCATTGAAAAGAGTTTAAAATCTTAATATTCTTCAATTTTGAATACAAAACCCAGAAATACCTCCAGACATTCATTTCTATTTGTTCATCAGGAAAACACACAATCTGTAAACATAAACAAATGATAGTCATGGAGATGATTGCAAATGGTGAAACTGAAATTATTATACTGTAAAATCATTCTTAGACACTGGCATTTCTTGATTCTACTACACAACCTACCACACAGATTAAAAGCTTTGGTTTGGTATATGTCAGCTCTGGACAGTAGTAAAAATATCTGTAGAAACAATGTTCTCCACAGCATTTTGTAATTATATTTCAAGATCTGATTCAAATGATATTGCAGTTAATCACAGAATCATGGAATGATTGGGTTGGAAGGGACCTTTAAAATCATCTATTTGATTATTATATTAATAGGTAATGCATTGCTCATTTTCAAAGAAACACTATTAAATACATAATTAAAGTTAAGTGTACTTATTGGATTCTGAACATACTATTTGTCTCAAAAATAATTTCAATTCTCTCTCGTTTCTTAGTTGATTTACACATTACACTTCAGTAAATCCTTGTGGATTGCATCTACAATTCCATGTAATTTACTCGAGATGTGGAACTCTTCTACAAATCTGCCTGAGGTCTTGTTTGTCCCATTGGAAGTTCTCTTCATTACATGCAATTAGAGTGAAGAAACAAGTTACAAAAGTGACAGAAGGCAGGAGCAGAGGAAGCTCACTGGAGGCAGATCTCTTGTGTGAGGTCTGCATATTTGTGCCTCATCACGGGCAAAAGAGAGTTATTTGTAATAGAGCTGATCTGTGCAATCTCTGTTTAACAGAGATGATACATTTCAGTATACATCTCTGTAAATACTAAAAAATGGTGAGGTTCCAAGACTTCCAACATGCAAACAGGCCAGACATTAGACCCCACAAGGCACACTGGACCCCACTGACATTATCAAGAAGCACAGGTGAGAATCAAATGTCCACAAGAACCTCACCTGTGTCAGAGAGTCTGCATTTTCCAATTAGATAGATGAGGAACCATCAAAAATCTAAAAGGTACTTTAACAATTGTGAAGAAGCTAGAAGAATGAGGTACATCAAGTTTTTTTAGTAATGATGTAATCAATAAAAACATAGACGGGTCAAACAGAATACTGGGCTCAACGGTAAAGTGGTGAGAATGCATGAAGTGTGATCCACAGAGGGCCCGAGAATAAATGGTCTAACAGCCACTTTCACCTCCAAATACAAGAATCCAGTGAGTAAGATTTCAAAAACTTAACAAGGTGCTACAGAAATTATTAGTTTACATATATATACATATTTATATTTGGCCGACACGATTTATTTTGCTTCCTAACTATATAATTTTATAGGGACCTGTATTGGTGCTATCGAATAAGTAGTTCACTTAAATACTTGGGAAGAATTGTTCTTTAGATACAGAAGAAAAGTTCTGGGGTGAAATCCCTGGCTTGCAGATGAACATCATAGTGCCTCCTTCACAGTGGTGAAATTCCCTCTTCAAGACAGACCCATCACTGAGGTTTAAAATGGATAAATAGACAAGGATGCCCATAGGGTTTTTTTCCTACTACAGAAGCTTATTGCCACTTTGGTGGGTAAAAAATATGCAAACTGGTTATTTTTGAGAGAAGTTATAGTAATTAGACTATCTGCCACCATATTTGCAGGATATCTTCACCTCAAAAATGTGAGTTAATAAAACTGTGAAACACAGAGGTACACAGATACCTATTTTCAAAAAATCCAAAAAACAAAACATTGTCCTGTGGTTTACTAGGATCCATTGGAAACCCTGGAATCTCACAGAGCAGTCTGAAAGGAACATGACAAGAAGGAGACACGGATAACTAATGACTTTTCCAATACAAAACAAAGCCATGTATTGTCCTCTAAATTGCTCTGCTGCTGCCCGTGCTCAAATAACAGACGAGTCCACTTCCAAACCAAACCCTAAAATCTGGCTTCATTCTTCAACGAGTCTCTCACACTTCATGAAGATCTGTTCTAAAACCTTTTAAACTAAAACTGAATCCTCTAACAAAGTATTTCTGAGAGGTAAGTAAGCTTTGTTTAAAAGACCATAATTGTGTTTGTTTAAGGTAAGATTAGTTCAATTTACAGCATGATGAGAATTCTATTCAAATACTGCAGATGTATTTTTTGGCTCCCAAATCCCCACTGGTTCAAAGCCACCACACAGCTATTGTTTCATTTTCCTGCAGTGAATGACTAGTAAACCTCTGATCAATACCTCCAACAAGAACTTTCACATGAATTTCCATCCTCACAGAGAGCTTGCCAATCTCAAGAGACAAAAGAGCTTCTGTGCCACATTTGATATCTAATTTTATAGCATAGGAGCTCATTTTTCTAGGGTATGAGTGGTGGTTTCCTGCCAGATCCACCCACTCATACTGCAGCTTCTCATGGCGAACACTTTGAAATGCCCAGAGGAGGAATTACGGCTTCACAAATATCAAAGCTCTCTACCTAAGAAAACCATTGTTCTATGTTTTGCAACCTGAAGTTCTAGCACACGATCTATTTTCTGCCTCACATCAGCTGGTCCTATCAACATTCGTGGAAGTACAGACCATTGCTACTGCTCAGTCTTGGATCTGCTCTTTAAAAAAAGATAATTCCTTGGAATAACATATTGCCAGGGCTGGTGGTTAAGAGACCAAACTATTAACACTGGTTTTAGTCTCCATTTTCCTTGCTCTGCCTATAGGTTTAGAACGCTTCAGTTACCTCATTACTAAATACACCTAGCAAAACTCTCCCACCGTTACCAAAATATTTAGAGAAAGTTTAAGACCTTGACTATAGCAAGCAACACTTACCTAGCTTTGCATGAAGGAGCTTTAAATCTCACTGAAAAATGCATACCCTGGGACATAAGTGACTTCTTTAATAAAGGAATTCTTCCTTAGAAGTAACCCATAACTTAACGTCAAAACAGAAGCAGCATCTAATCAGCTTTTTTGTAACTGCAAACAGGTGGAGAGTGCTTAAAATTTACACACATTCCTCACACAGCATTTTTTTTTAAATTTATTTGCAATTTTCATGTCTGTTGGAAAGCACAGTGAATAGAGGCTGAGACATCTAACAACAACGAGCCAAACCACCACTCGCCAGAACAACTTCAAAGCTCTCAAGACAGGTAACAAAAAGCAAAAGGATGCTGTGGAAATGTGTCTTTCAGCCTCTTCTATTTACAGCCTACTACTAGCACTGCCTTTTAAGTGTTATCTCTCATACGGTGAGTAGAATTACATCCTGCTGCTATTTACTCTCTTCTGGCACTAGATGCTCATCACAGCCAGGCTACGGATTCTGTCATCTCAGCCCCAGGACGCAGGTCAGCCCCTGGGGACGGTGACAATCCTGCTTCGGGGAACCGGAGACTCGACCCTAGAGCACTCCTTCCCACTGCTGAATGGATCTGAAACCTGAAGCAGCTGAATGAGACACACACTTGCACTTAACAAGCGCATTGCTCAAGAGCTATTATCTGTTAGGCAGCTTTCTCTCAACTGCTTTTTAAAAGTCATTTTAGTACTTTAGGCGCCTGTCTTTAATGGCAAACAGCACAGAGTAACACGAGATTTCTTCTTCTCTTCCTATCTTAAACTCAACCAAGTAGCACCTCACATTTACAAAGAAATTGTTAATAACCTGAAATAAGAACCTCTGTTGGCAAGGGGGAAAAAAAAGGTAAATCGAAATTACTGACACCGCACATTATTTAACTGTGTTTACCAAAAGATGTAAACATGGCCAGGGTATAAAAAGCTGCAAAATCTCTTCTAGGAACTTCATCACTTGGAATAGCCCTTTACCACCCCATTATGAGGAATATCACTGTTCTGACTGTCCTCAGGTAAGGATTCAGTTTTCTACGCCTATTCAGGAGCCCGTGACTTCAAGGAACATGAGCCACAGTTTGAAACACTATTTTCCCTTTCTCTTTCTATTAATTAAAATCCCCCAGAAAATTTTAGTTTATGACTTACACATTACATTATTTTATAATATTCTGCTCTGTGTTCAATAGAGTATAAAACAAATGGAAAACAGACACAATCCATCTGGGATTTCATTCGTTCTGAATTTTTGATGGATTCATATGCATGGAATGTCTTTCTGTCATTCAAATAATCCACTCTGGAAATGTCCCAGGTTCAATATACTAAACAGACATTTAGTATATGTTCTTATCAGTAAAAAAAAAAAAGGACATTGTAACAAAATAACAGGCTGGTACCAGATTAGGGTGGTATTTACATTTTTTAAAAATTCAACTCATTCAAGTGTAGGCATCAAAATGTTTGTATTAGAAGTATACAATATTATTGTCTATCATTTTTCTGTCCTGTCTATTTTTTACTAGTCAAGGTGTAGCAATACAAGGAGGCACTAAAGACAGAAGTAATTCATTTAATTGTGTGAAACCAGCTGTTCATATAGTGCACGGATAAAACATATGAGATGGCTGTACAATGAAAAAATATTCTTTTAAAAAGTCACGATTTCTACAGTGCCTCAGTATCCATTTTCTCAGGCAGGTAGCTTCAGCTTAAAAAAAAACAGATATATTTTGAGCTATCACGTTCATGCCAGGAGGTATTCCCATCTGTACATCTGTAACACAGGCAATATTTTGTTCTACTTTCTCAACGAGGCAGGACAGTCTAATGCTCAAAATGTGGTGTTCCCTTGAGCTACCTGCAGTTAACCAAGCACCTCTGTAAGAGCTAAGTAATGAACAGCTTGTGAGGATGCAGGAAGTGTTAGGAAAAAAAAAAGTATTCCACATAGAAGACTAAGCACCCTGCCCAAACTTATAGACTTTAATAGTTCAGTATAGTTTCAGCCAGTCTCCTCCAACAGTTGTCTTTCTCTGCATGTTAATCTGATGAATAGGTTTTTGCTCCCAGCGTGGGGTTGGGATGTAGTCAGGACACGCACCTCAGTTTAAAGAAAGCCAGAGGAAAGCAAATATGTTGCCATTAGATTTATATTGCTCTGCGGTACTCAGCACCTCCAGCATTTTTAAGGGCCCACATATTAAAAAATGCTGAAAAAGCATTATCCCAGGGACTAGCTGCTCTTAGCAAATCTCACCGGGTTTCCTTTCCTGCAGTCACTGCTCCCCTGCAGCTCCCATATGTTTTGTACCCAGACAAGGACATACAGTGAGAGATTGACAAAACGAGATTCCTGACTGGTAATTACTAACCCAAGCACCAAAAAACACAAAAATAAACTCCATGTTTCATGTGTCTTTATAATTGATTATCATCCCGCCGTAGTACAAAAGAACAAAAGCACATTTTCCAGTGTTTTAATACATATGGGAACGTGAGGCATAGCCAGGCAGGCTATTTCATACGGAAATAGCTTCAGTCTTCTACAGTTCAGAAAACTATTCCATTTCTTTAAAAATATCTCCCAAATCCCAAGGCAGATTAAATCCCCAAAATGTGGAATAAAAATCACTCCACAGGCTCAGGTTAGCACAAAATCTGATGAGATTCATTTTCAGTCCTTGGCCAGAGTTTATTTTCCTTCCCATTTACACTCAACAAATCACTGCTGCTGCCTTTTCTTTCTTTCTATTTCATGTTATTACTCTGACTTACTCAAAATAAAGAAAAAGTCCTGATCTAGGCTATGGCACCTGAAACGGTGCCATTCATCACAAGTAAAATTATAATCCAGCAGGGACACATCGTTCAGCTCAGCGATATTTCAACTGCTTGCTTGACAATGCTCTATTTTCATCTCCGATCTATCACCAAGGTGGGGTTTATGGCTAGCGAGTGCTACCAAACACATGGTGTGAGGACACTATCGTCATGAGCACATGGGGTGTTAACTGACACCTGATTTATAAAGCAAATTAAATGTGCATCACAGAAATGCCAGCTATCTGCAGAAACCCATGCTGGAGTATTAACTGCCCACCACCTGGTTCTGCGGGAAGGAGCTCCAAAGAGCCTTTAATCAAGTATACTCCAGTGTTTGCTAAATACAGTGTCTGGATGCTCACCACGCTACATGGTTTGAAAATGAAAATCAGGCACGTGTGGAGCATTGTCTTTTCAGTAAAGCGATGCCCCCAGTTTGCTGCCTGCTAAATTTCAACTACTCCAGGTTTTCAATTTTTAAAGGTGTTTAGGACTTGATCTTCACACCTTGGGTCTTCCTGTGTCACTGGTCACTACAGACTATATGTAAAATGCTCACGAGTTTATTGACATGTGGCACTTACCGACATTGAATCGTACAAGTTACTTTCACCAAGCTTGAGTGGGTGATGAGCAGCAAAACTGCCCAAAAATGTCCCTTGCAAATGGACTTGTTCTTTCTGAAGAGCATTTTTCTATACAAGTAAATTGTTTCCACTGGAGATGAAATAGCACAACTGAAGATCACATCAGCTCCCTCCCTTTCCTTCAGCTTGTAACTACACAATATATCATATTGGGAGCTAGGAACACACAACTTACCATTTGAAGCTGAAAACTGCCAAGCTCATCGAGTCCAATCAGTATGAATCTCCCATAGACTCATATGCACTTAGTTCACATATAGAGGAGGACAAATTTTTATACAATAGTATCAGAATTCATCGATCCAATGCTTACGCTTCCTGTCCTATCCCTTCCTATCCACACAAGCTTTACACAGAAGGAAAGGTCATCTCATATTCCTCATTTCTACCACCAACCAGCATTCCAAGCCCGGACAGCAGCTTTCAGAAATCACCACGTGACCAAAAAGGAAGAGGCAGCCAAATTGTTTTAGCTAATGTGGTCTGGGTGCATAAGCAAGAAACAGCTTGTAGGGAGAGGTCTTTTATCTGATCTGTGAGCGTGGTTAGGAACAGCAAACAAGATTACTTTGGAAATAGAAGCCACAGATTTGAGAATAGTTTCCTAGAATTCATTTAGATAAATATCTATTAGACCATCTCTCTTTCTTTCTCACACATACAAAATAATTTTAAGGTATAGTGCAGTACCAAATACCTTTTCCAGAGAGTGTTTCAGATCATTTGTTTTAAAACTCTTGAACATTATCTGTTATTTATCTCTGAAGTTGGGTCAATAGCATTTTTTCTTACAGAAACAGTAGAACTGAACAGATCTGGAAATTTCAAAAAAGTAATGGTATAAAAAGGTGTTTAGAAAATCTATTACACCGTGGTGTATTTAATTTTAGTCTGCTTGGATTTTCCAGGTTTCTCAAATACACACATTATATGTTCTAAATGCTTCCTATTTTGAGTAAATATGTATCCTGTGTAATTCAAAACATCAAATAAAGGGTGCACATTACAAATAAAAGGCAGAAAGTTTTAAAATATTCATTTAGAATCAAAGTTTAATTTATATAGAGTTCATAAATGACTATACATTGACTAGTCTGACATTCATGGCTTTCACCACGACTCAGGAGATAATATGTTCCTCTAGCTTATTTGTGAATAGAACACAGTTACCATAAATGTAACTATAAACTCCTTCCAAAGGTCATTAAGCATAATTATTAGTCCATTATTAAATGGAATATTAATATGAAGTATAATTCTACCTATTTCTACTTCACATACAATCAATCACATCTGTTAGTACCAAGAAGTAGAGGTGATGCAATGCCACATCTACCCCCATGATTTCATGATGAAGTATTTTTCTTAAAACTATAGATTCTGAGTCATACAATTTATGAGGATTTAAGCTGTCCTGAAAGAGAAAATTGTAGCCTCAAGGTTGCAGAAGAAAGCTTTAAAATAGAAACTAACTTTAAAAAAAAAAAAGGGAGGGGTGAGCCTAAAAAATGCAGAAGGCAACTAAAAAACTAAGCTTATGATTGTTTTAATTATTTTAATATGACTTATGTTTTTATGAGGTTTTGGATTGGAAATACTGATACTTTTCTGTTCCAGTAATTCCTTTAGATGCATGTATTTAGGACTGCATACCCTTTCTTACTGAGTCTCAGCATGTTCTGCTGTCTCTTGAATTTCAGTCCCATTCTGTCCCTAAAATATCCCTTCACCATCGCCTAAATTTCCAACGGAGACAAGATCAGCCCTCACTGTGCTAACACCGACTATCTCACACCATTACATTACAGTAAAATCCAGGCTGGTTTTCTACATTGGCACGAGTAAACTCATATTAATTATCTCATGGTGAAAACACATCTTCTTGGCTCTGAGGACAAAGCTATCTTTTTGTTAGCTTTGGCACAAAATCGGTTTCCAAATTTATTTCATCTCATATTATTGAGACAGTTCAGAGATTCATTTAGAATACGCAAACTCTCATTTAGTTGCTGATAATAATCCAAAAGAACCTTTGGTGTTTATTACTTAATTGGTGCTTAATTATCAATACACCTGCTAACCATTAAAGTACTGCAGTTTTAAGCAGTTCAAACTAAATAGACAAAGGACATCTATAAAAATAGCCTCACTACCACTACACCCAGGTTTATTCATTAATTTCCTGTTGTAGAACTTCACTTTAGGCCAAAGACTGAATCGGAGAAGAGTATAAAACTAAAAAATCTATAAATTAAGGAAAGATACGAGTGCAATTGTTCACAGACAAGCATACATTTGCCTTTTACCATAAACCCAATGGGGTTTCACCCAAATCTGAAGTCTAGAAAAAGGTCATCTCAGTTTTAAAACTTTCAGGAGAATTTATAGAAAAGTTCTGCTAAAGGTAAAATAATCTATCGAGGTGCTCCTGAATTACATGTTGTCCCTTACTGGAAGCTTGTCCTTAAAATACAGAGGGATTTGCTCACTTCCTGACATTCAGGAAGACTCTGCTTTGGTTTCTTGTCTCGACCTTCTGAAAAAGAGACCTTATGTTCCCACCACTTCAGCCCAACTCACTGACGTTTTTTGTGCAAGAAAAAAAAAAAAAGAAAAGCACGAGGCAAACTGTAACCAATACATTCCATATCTGATTACTGCAGTTAAAGACATCCAGCGCTCAGAACCTGTGCACCAACACTGCAGTGAGCTGACTGCATGTGCTAACAAGCCATAGAGATGACCAAATACACTGGCCTGCTGCCATCACAGCGATAGCTGTGGAGCAGAACAACAAAGCATGGGGTCAAAGTTTTAAAACTCTGAATTCCTCTTCCTTACTCTTCATATGAATCTCCTCTGTGAGAGAGGCTTTTTTACTCTACCCACCTTGAATCCTTCTTGCTTCACTTTAAGTCCTGCAGCTTTTAAGGCTGTGGTGGCTGGGTCACACCTCCCAGCAAAGGTCTGAGCCACACGAACTATGAGACTTGCAACAGAAAAAGGCATGATGTGGCTGGATATCTCATCTCAGTAACTCACAGGGGAGGAAAAGTCAGATCACCAAGACTCCAGCGAGCACCCGCTGAATTTCACTGGCTGCAAGGCGTGATGGAACTACTGCGATGCTATTTCGTTTGTGACTCGAGCGAGTACATGATGACTCCAGTGACAAGGTTTCACAATCTCTCCAGAAATGGCAGCTGCCATGGCCTTCCTGCAAGCATCCTCACAGAGGACCAAGCAATTCTTTTACATCCCTCTGAATCTTTATAACAAAAACAATAAAAAGGATGTGGAAGCATCAGAAGCTATTACAGCTTCCTACTTCAAACATAACCAGTACGGCTAAATCCTCACAGATATGAGTCCTGTGCCATTTTCAGCACACTGGGACATCACAGCTCATCAACTCTGAACATGTAAGGAAACCATTGCAGAACAGTTTTTAAAATGGGCTGGTGTATTTTTCCTCTGCAAAGCTGCACACACATCCTCTTTGGACACACTCAGACATTCAAACAGGACCGAATGCGTATAAACCATGGAGCTGAAGGAAGGTCTCAGCTGTACGCTCAAAGATTTCGCACCACGTAGTGGCCAATGCAATAATCGCACATGTGTGTTTATAAAGCCAGTCTGCTCATCTCTCCTGCACAACACAAAACATTCTCCCACATTTTGGCTGTGTTTGATCTATTGTTTCTGAGAGGTTACGGTCTTCTACATATAAAATGTGGGCTTAACAGCAGTCATCTTTGGCAACAAGTGTTCTATCCAGTCATGTTTTAGATTCTAACAGCTGACTTTTCATAAAATTAAATGAGATCTTCATGAGCAACAGAACATTAACTGTATTTCACTTTCATGACATTAACTGCATCTACTGTTATCAGCATTGGATCATTCCTCCTTTTTGTTTAGTTCTGGTTTTTCATTTCAAAATGCTTTATTAGTAACCAAGCTTTAATTAATTGCATATGTGTTTCCTCAGTTTCCAAGAAAAGCCTAACATCAGCATTCCGTGTATCAGAAGCATGTAAACATTTTCCAAATCCTATCTTTGCTCCTACATCCTCCTCCTCCTCCCCCAAAACATCTACAGCCTCACGCAAAACAACATGAAAACTTCCCACAGCTAATAAATGCCCATTTACTCAACTTCAGGAGTACCAAGCATTCATCCTGTTCATCGATCCAAAAACATCGAAGGGGATACTCCTTTTCTGTATTATCAAGCAGTGTGAACTTAGTGTACCTTCCCACCTTGCAGAAAACAACCCAATTATGAATTAAAGAGAGCTCAGGTATTTTGCTGCAAAGTCTTTTCCAGGTCACGAGAACAGCAAAAGCTGAAGGATGAGTCCTGACCTGCTGCCGGTCACGTGTGTGCTGTCAGGTTGTGGCAGGTCTGCACTACCCTCTGTCAGTTCTCAAACTGAAATCCTGACGTGCCAGATACGCTATTTACGTAAGGAAAGGATTTGGGGTTTGCTTTCTGCTCAATGTACGTCCTGCCACAGCTGAACTCTGGATTTCTGAGCCCTCATTCCTGCTCCTGCTCTGGCTTCTTGCTCTCCTGTTCTAGATACCTACCTTGTAACCTAGACTTCTCTTACTTGGTCCTTTGGACTCCTACAACCTTGGCTTCCATCAACACCTGACCTTCGCTCCCAGAAGCTGTGGTGCCTTGCTCTGGCCTGCATTTCTCATAAGATGTTATACAACTTTCTACTGGTTCACTGTTAGCCTCTCAGCAGAAATTTAGCATATGCAAGTATTAATATGCTTCTTTTTATTCTGTAGTTGCACCATTGTTATTAAATCATCTAATTTTCTAACTAACTCTTTACACTCAAAATCTCAGTTAAGATTCATGCTTCAGTCAAGGAACTTCTTGGCATCTTATAAGATTCAAAATATTGCATTGTATGCGTTAGTAACTTAAATGAGCCTGTGAGTTACCCTTCAAAAAACGATTGCAGGGTTGCATACGACACAAAGTCTGAATAAGAATTCAAGTGCAAGGCAGCCACAAATACACAGACAATGCAGAAGGAAAACTTAGCACAGGCTAATATAGGTCAGCTAGTGCTATTTTTGATGCCAAGTGTGCAAGATCTCTAAGCAGGTCTAGCAGATACAACACGGGACGTACGGGAGGATCTATGCTCTTCTGGACTAGCAGCTGAAGGCAAAGCAGGACTTAATGCAGCTTCTCAAGTGGCCTTAGATGCCTATGTTTAGGCAACTCTTGTGTCCCAGATCCGACACAGCACATCAGTATGACTGAGGTAAACCATACGCTTGATTATTCTGCTGGATAGAATAAAAGTAAGTAGGTTGTGCTGACTGGGAAAACCACTTCAGTGCTCCTGTGAAAGAGTTCATACAATTTATCTCAATGGCCACAGACCCAGCAGATCAACAGTGGGTAACAGCCTCATTTCACTTCACATTCTCAGGTTAATTAATTGCCCCAGCTCGTAGTTGTTTTCTGCACCCACAAAATAACAAGCTGGTAAGAATTAAATTTACTTGCCATTTATCATAAATCTACTGAACTGTGATAAAAGTCAATATAATGAAATCACCATAAATAGATACACCTATGCTGTTTGCACAACCACTTTGAGGTGAAAGGGACAGGAATTCACTCGTGGCTGCATTTACTGACGCTCAATTTCTTTATAAAATGTAGGGTTCTGTCCTTACAGCAAATGTCTTTTCTACAGGCTGCAAACGCCTGTCTGCATCCAACCAGCCATCACATGGCTTCACGAGCAGGTTGGGTCATGCTGTTGTATTCAGGATTGCAGTTGGCACCAGTTTGCAAGCTTCATCCTACTTCTGAATAACCTATGCACAGGGCTGGGAGTTTTTTAATATTTGTAGAATAACCTGTGTTTTGGTTTGACTCAACTCCAGTTTCAGCTTGCACATGTTTGGCTTTGCAAAAACCTGATGTCTGAATTCAAATCGAATTCTTAGGTAATCTTCTAGTTGTAAAATTATTTAGAGCCTCAAGCCATGTCTTGTGTTGTATTAGGAACATGAAAATCATTTACCAGGTATTTAGCTTGCATAATTAACATAAGCCATTTGCTGCAAGTTTTAATGAAGTTGGAAATACCGTGCTGACGTGCCAAGCCTTCAGGAGAAAGAGCAGGGCTTGTTAGCTAATTCTGAAGTACCTAAAACCTGGGATGTAGCTTCACACATCAAGGAATCAGGGACCCAATTCACAGATACCATGCCTAGAAATTACTAATATTAATAATACTCTTTTGAAATTGATTTTTTTCCTGCTGATTTCTTTTTCTGTTCATTGAATGAATTCAGAGAAGACAGACTCTGCTAAGTTTAACATACAATCTCTTCCTAAGGAGATTAGGATGCTTACCTATGCATGACATAAATTCTATATTATATATATATTTTATGTATATATTCTAAAGTATTTTGAATGTGTAAATATAGTTTGAGCATGCTATAGAGTTGTTATTCATATTCTGCAGGAAAATTATTTCTGAAATTTATAATTTAAGGAGATCTTTTTCCATTGTACCATGGAACAGCAACATTTTAAGATGCCATTTTATATACATAAAATATTTAAAGACATAATTAATTCCATCAAGGGATATTAGGTGCTTTGAAGTTGCAAAAACCCTAGGTTATATAATATTACTTTGTTCCTATTTTACACTTGAGGAATGCGTAATATTTGAAAGTTGTCCCTTGTTTTTGGTTATTCAGCTGGAAAGATTTCTTTTATTGTTGTTTTCTAATGAAATGATGTACAACTACCACTCAACCTGAAGTAAAAAGGGCAAATAAATTGCTCCTTTCAAATTCAGGCCTAAACATCTCCCAATTTAGAACACTGAAATCTTTACCTCTCTGAAATAGTAGGCCTATTCATCTTGAGATACTTTGAGGACAGCTACACACCAAGTACATTCCTTTCTTTTTTTCTTAGCTGGCCAACTAGAGGTCACTTGGCAGAAATTTGACCCTAGTGTCTGCACTAAGTTGGAATGTAAAATCACCTTTTTTTTTTTTTTTTAAGCTATAGTCTATTTAAATTAATAGGTTTTATAAAATTGGAAAGTATTTTCAATGTCAAACTGAAATCTGTTGCTTTGCTCAGTTTACTTGTTTCTTGATAGCATTAACTGATTTTGGTGTTAATGTGTTATTATGGGAGTTGGACTCAGCAGTCCTCACAGGCCCATTCCAATTCAAGATATCCTATAATTCTATTATTATTTCAACACTGCTTGCTTAATCATATATGATGAGAAAGCACGCAGTTTTGTTCCATGAAAATAAATTTGCTCCCAGAATTTGCCAAGGGTGATACTCTACTTCATCTGCCCCGCTGGCCACATCTTAAAAGCACCTGGGGGAACTGGGCTTGTTTTCCTCTGAGTTTGAAGTAAGGTGAGTCCATCTGAGATAAGAAGCTGAATAGAGCCTACCCCCTACATGACTCAGAAAAGTCTTCCCTACTCCATTGAATTCTTGCTTCTTACTCTATAAACAGATTATCATCAGTCCCCTCCGTATCTCTACAAGAAACGTGATTTCTCCACAATAAACTTTTGTCAGTAGTCATGAGAAGGGAATCAACTGCTACAAACACAGTTGCTTGCGTTACCCTTGAGCGTGGCCAAAGATCTCTTACAATAGGAAAGCACAACTTTTCTAATTAAGCATTTATCTTGTCTGTCCAGCAACACAAGCCAGAACCTGTGGTCTTTTTCCATACACTGTAATGATAAACACACCTAAATGCAGAAACTTTTCCACAAGAAGAGCTAAGCTCCTTGTATTCACGTTTAGAACTCTTAGTTCTCATGCTTCTAGTACTGGAGCCAAAGAATGTCCTAATTAGCTATAACAATAAATAAGCAAATCAATGAAACTTTGTGTTTCTAATTCATTTACAAATCTACAGAAAGTTGTGGGTTTTTAAGGGACTGGCCACAATTACACTCACAATAGAGACACTCAATTAACACAGTGCGACGGTCCCATCACCTCAGGTAACGGACAGTGATATCTGGTTCACTGGAACAGGAAAAGCAGTGGCATAATAAATGAAAAGGCAATTATGGAAACGGATGTGATGCCAAGCTACTAAGTATTATCAAATAGATGTCTTCTCAGCTTCAACATACCAACTGTATGAGACTGCTTTAATCCATAGCTATAAAAATAAATGGCACAGACCACAAAGATTAATACTGCTTCCTGCCTCTCCATACTGGCTACAAAATATTTTGATTGTACTTGTGTCCGGATCTAATGCAACTACAGAAAATGCTTGTTGGGATGGAATTTTAGAAAGCTGATGTCACCGTCATACTTCATACTTCCGTTTTCCCAATCTACTCCAGCCTTTTTCAGTTGCACTTATCAAATAGGAAAAACAAAACAAAACAAAAAAAACACCACCAATAAAACCCCAGCCCAAAACCCAAACCAACCAACCAAAAACCACCTGAAGATAATTATTTGGGCAGGAGGGGAAAGTCATATCTCATTATGATAATCCATTAATTGCAAAAGTAGGTCATGCTATTAATTCGCTTTATGCACATTTCCATGTATTTTTTTGTTCTGGAACACAAGTAGTATTATTATCTAATACATATATCACGCAATAACTTATATTCAACCACATTACTTAGCTTTGAGCCAACTCTAGAGAACACTAGATAGCACCAAAATTGAGGCTCTTACAAACGAAACCACCCCTGCTAAGCTTTAATGGAAACGCTGGCTTAGAGCAAGGCTGACAGAAAGGTTCACTTCCCTCTTCCTCCCAGCTTTCAGTGCTGGTCCATGATCCTGCAAAGCAGGGAACAGCAAAATAACAAATGTCTCCTCCCAACATGGGACTTGACTTTTCCCCTGCTCCAGTTTCATGGTCTGTGAATTCTTTGGCCCCGTGTCCATTCTCTCCTGTCTACACAGATTTCAGCCAGCAGTGCTGGAAACACCCATGGTAGTGCTCTAGCAAGGACAGAGATCTTTGGGGCTCAGCAGTTACAGTCTGTGGGAGAGATGAGGGTTCTTTATCTCATTGCTTTGGGGAACACATGAAAATCAGGTAAGAAATTTCCCAATGGTAAAAGGCCTCATCTCTGAGTACATTTTTTTCTAGCAAATAAAGTTTGCTGAAATGAAAAGTTCAATTTTTCAAAAGAAGTTAAATTCATTTTATACTAATTTTTTTTTTGGCCTAGTTTGGAAATAGAGAAATTTGACCACAAGAGAAAGAATTTTTAAATCATAAATTATTCCTAAATGTTCCCATAAAAGTTGGGAAAGAAAAGAAATAACATCTCACTATGCCAACATTCACAATGTCTTGTTTTTCTTTTTAAATGCTACACCCTAATATTCACTCATCAACATAATAAACATTTTTTTCTTTTATCCCACATCTGGACACAGAGATTCCTTTACCTCTGGCTTTATAGTTTTCCCGACAAACTGAAGATCTGGTCCTCTCAAAAAGTTTACAGTGGTGTCAATCAAAATATTAAGTAATCTGCTATGGATTGGGAATTAATACACTGCAACCTGCCTGTTTTGTTTGTCTTTAGCTCAGAGGCAAGTCTCACAGGGCTCTAAATTCAGCCGTTTTCATGCATAACATTAAATGACATCTGAAACAGCATCAACTGACCACTCACGTGAGGTCAAAACCGGGCCCAGCTTCTCACCCAGGAGGGGAGAAAAGGTCTCTTTCACGTTCTCCAATTAGGACATAAAGAACTGTGAAACTGCTCAGTAACAACATCCCAACAACCCAGCGAGGCCCCGATCCAAGCCTTAATTCAGGCTTTGATTGGACGAGGGCCCAAAAAATAGCAAACAAGGAATTGTTACATTTTTATTTGTTGTTTTGCCAGTTTAAAAGTGTGTGCATTATGGGAGTTTCTCCCATCCCCAAGTTACAGCCCGGAGGTTAGGGAATATTTCCAAATTTATGGATGCACTTGGTATGCAAGGTAAGCATAATGAGGACAATATTTTCATTGCACAATTGCTAACTATGATTAGCCTTAGCTACCCACACCACAACGAACAGGGCAGCACCACGCTAGAAACTCTCCAACCATAAATACATACATTACAGATTTTACAGACAACGGGGGAAAAAAGCCAAAGCGTGCAGCACACCTGGTCTCTGGATAATGTTGCAGACCTTTGGCTTGCCTAAGTTATTCCACTGAAGTAATGGAAGCACTGTAATTTATACCAGATGAAGATCCATGCCACGAACTGCCTCTTCCAAACAAAAATGTCATGACAGTAAGTCAAATGATCTGACTTGACGGTGCATTTTTTCATGCATTAGTTACCCGAGTATGACATTGAAATCGAAGGAAAAATATACTGCAAAATTATTTGATATTGAAAAATAACCCCGAAGGATCGCTACAGATGTGACCAGTTTCACTACTGCTCAACTAAGCCTTTCAGAAAAGTGCTGAGTGGGAGCTGGCTTCAGACACAGCACCTAGAAAATCAAAAAACCCAGCCTGCTGTTGGGTTTTTATGGGGGGATGGAGAGGTGAGGGTGTTGGGTGTTTCAGGTGGGGTTTTTTTCAAGGCAGTAAGGTCAGCACACACCGCCTTCCCACCGGGAGCATCTTGTTCCAATCTCCCTGACTGATGTGTACCGAGAGTCCCATTTTTACATCTCCATCTACCCCAGCATGTCAGTAGCCAAGAATCCCTGGGATAATCTGGCGCCAAGAATAATGTTACTGTATTTTTTTCTTAAAGTCAGAAGAATAGTAGTCTAGAAAGAATCAGGAAGACAGAAGACTGAAATTACATATCACACCATCCCCTCCCCCAAATTAATAATTACCATTCATCCCTAATACATTATAACTTTATATTATCACAGTTCAAATTTGGCCTTTGATCAAAGTTTAATTACCGGAAAATTTCTACCAATGCACAGTGGCTGAGAACATAAGTTTGAAACAAATTTTTCTTAACAAACCGAGATAATCCTAAACTGCCAGTTTGATTCTGAGCCCAAAAACCTAAACGTAGCCTACTCCCTTGTCCCTTGCATGGAAGAATAAAAGCAGATCCCTCCATTACTTTGTTTTTTAATCCTAGCTATGCTGGGAGAAGGTTTTGCACTTGGGGTCTGAGACTTGAGAGCACACAGGGAAACTTCCGCAGTGTGCATCGATGACCTTTTGCAACCAAGTTCTGGTTTAGAAATAGGACTTTTAAAATGTCCCAGTGTGTTCAGTTC
>JAVSBS010010576.1:2767-13597 GCA_033124195.1 Coracias cyanogaster
AATGGTATCTTTCCCCCAGCTGCTACTCCAAAGCAATTTCCCAGCCTGGGCTTTCTTCTGAGATATCTCACTGATGTGGTTTTTCATGGAGTGCCTTCCACAAATCATTTGTGAAAGCTGCTAGCTTACATTTCAGATCTCTTCTCAAAACTCACCTCTACCAGGGTACATACACTGCCGCTTGCCTATTGCTAATAGCTAAGTGGGTGGTCTGTTGGGAATCATTAAAATACTTCCTCTCGTACATTACCCCTCCGAAAAAAAACTTTTAAGAGTGAAACCTGCTATTATCCTATCACCAGTATGCTAGTGCTGGCAGAGCCATGGACTAGAGCCCCTCAAGCCTACAGGGTGGGTTTATGCAACAGCTTACAATAGCTTTCTGACATTGTGTGAATGGCAGCATAAATTACAGTGCAGAAATAGATCAACAAGCTAAAGTGGCTTTATTTCTTCTTCAAACAGCTCTTATAGGCACAAATGCTGCTCTATGGATTTAAAGGAGTCTTTTCTTCTTACTCCTCCACCCTCCTCATTTTAAGTAGGCAACAGTGAATGGAATAGCATGTGGTGAAACGCCATTGCCTCTTTATCAGGTTACAGTGCTAGAGAAAAGATGAAAATCCAAGTGAAAATCACTCCAGTTTCCAGTCTCTCTCTGCCTTGGACTTCCCCCTAATACCTGAAAGGGATTAAGGTCTTAAATAGCTTACTGATAAAACCGCTGTACAATAGGACCAGTTGGTAACATTGGGCGGAGATGTTCAGCTTTGTGTTTCTTCAGGTTCATAGAGGTTCTAACTAAAATGCAGCTATTCTCTTAGCCCATAAATAAATGCAAAGCCTGATCCAGTTGCAGGACCCCCCCAGCACAGGGTTGAGGCTTGTAAGAGAGTGTTTTCTGGAAGCAGCTCTTCCCATGCGGGCATGACGGGTGCAGGCAAATACTGGCTTTGGCAGGAGAAGGGCTTGTTAATCTGAGGTGTCAAGTGCTCGCACATCTCATGGAAATCCGTGGGAGCTGGGAAAGATCTTTGCCTTTGGTAGTCAGCCCATTAGCAGCATGATCCTGCAAAAGGCTGATTGCTCACAGAGAAGTTACTTAGTGCTGTCATCTCCCACAAAAAGTCAAAAATAGAGTTCCAGTATTATGAATGTCATCCTACTGGTGCAGCACCTAGGCATCCTGGCCAGCATCAGGACATGGCGGTAGCAGCTGGTAAGGGTCCTGCCTCAGACTGAGCATGAGGGGCAAGCATGGAGGTGAAAGAGTGCTGAAAGTATTAGGAAAAAAAGCAGGACAGCAAAAGCATGAAGACCTCTACTATTGCCCTTGTATTCTGACATTGTGCAGACTAGAGGGAACATGGTCAAAGAGAAGAAAGCCAACTCAATTTTGTATACAAGAAGAGGAAGCAAGTTATTATAGGAGAAGGATTAAACTGTCTTCCTACCAGTCTTCAAGGGTAAAAATTATCTGTAGAAGGCACCCAGAAAATCTCTTAACATCAGCAAGTTTTTCTCAATACAGCCTAGTGCAAAGTATGTTGCCAGTTGCACTTCTGCTGCAATTTGGAAAGCCAAGGCCAGCTTCATGGGAAGATTAACCAGTGCAAGCCAAGGACCAGCATCCATTGCTCCTACTTGCAGCTCACTTTGCAGGTCTCTTCACCATATGTGTGGTAAGAACCATCTGGTCTCACTTAGACATTTGTAGGAAACATGTTTGGGTCAGAGTGAGTTGTTTCCAGGATATTTATCTAATTGAGAAGGGGAAAAGAGGTACCTCCAGAGGCAAATCCATCACACCCTAAAATAAGCTCAGCCAAATGAACCTTAGTCCCCATGGATGGTAAAGGGAATGTCACAATTTGCTGTCTGATGAGTGCTATGATGAATCCCACTCATAGTACTCAAGCCTTCCACACCTTTGCAACACCACCGCTGAACATATTAACTGTTGTTGTTACTGTGGTTTGGAAACTACAACCCAAACAGATAAGATTCCCAACATCAGCATCTTCCCTACATAACCAGCCACTCATGGCTATGGTCAGGTCCATTTCAGGACCAAAACCTGCCTCAGCTTTGGAGGTCTGACATCTCTTTGTATGGTTATCCTGGTGCACGTGCTTTCCCAGATGAAGAGGCCCAATCCTGGCATTAAAGAGGAATGATGTGCATATAAGATACTGCCCTCAGCCTGCCCCTTCCTCCCCTCTCCAGCTGGATAGTGTGGTGGCTCCTACAGATCTGTAAGGATCACTTTTCAGGTTCCACCTGGTGAGGTTGCTGTGTGCCCTCAACTCTTACCCACAGCTCAAGATGTAGCCTTAAAAATGAATTGCAAACACACACATCACCCCAGATTTCAAGCCGCTCTTGCTGGTGTCTCATTAAGCTGCAAGGTGATAACAGTTGGTGATAACAACTGTGAAATCCATAGTGACCTGACACATCCGGAGTCAATGGGTACTTGTGAGAGGCTTTTGCCCTTACCTTTATGCTACCTGCAAAGAAATATAAGGTTAAAATAAACAGAAGAGAAAGAAAGCCTCATAAGCAGGCAAGCACTGAGCAGAGAGTGCATTTTCCCTGTGATGATTTACTCTGCACTTCTCAGGTTTGTTAGTCAGTTTGGGATCATTTTGTTTCAAGGTCTTTTCCCCAAGAATAAATACAGTTTGAAAAGTTTCCTGATGGACCCCTGTAGACAGAATCTAACTCTGGGTTGTGGAAGTAGCTGGCAAACACACTCACAAGCTATAATACCCACATGACAAACCTCCATACACACTCATGCCCCACTACAACCACTGCCAGCATTCACCCCATGCTTCCCACAGTGGCGGTGAGGGACCCTGGGGACCCAGGAGAAGAGGTCCCCTGCCATGCCTGGGTACATTCAGAGGCAAGGACCAGGGCTGGGAGGCAATCTGCAAACAGTGGGACTTCACAGCCCTGTGCAGAGCCCAAATCCAGCATTGGGCATTTAAAGAGAGAAGAGACAAGCAGAGCCTGGAACTGATAAACAGCAAGAACAGGTCAAGCTGTCAGCTGTTATTAACCTTAGCAAAAAACGTATCTTCCAGTTCAGCCTCAATTAACTCATATGGTGTTTGTTTGAGAGCTGCCTTATTACACTGTGGTATCACTGGCCCTATCTCCAGCCTGGCTAACCTGCCTGTCTCTCCTCCTGCACCATTTAAATGTCAGTTATATTTTTGTGGTTGACTGGTTAGTGAAGGGATGAATGAACAAGTGTTTGTGCTAACTGATCTACATGAAGATGCCTCATTAAGCAGAAATGGACATGGGATGGTATGATTTTGATGTGGTCTTGGCTTGCTTTTGGAAACATATTTTCTGCTAGAGGAGTGGTGAGAAACATGAGACACTAAGATTGATCCTGTTCTCCTCATTTTTAGCACCTAGCTTGAAGTATATGAAAAAAGAAGCACTTCCAGAAACCAAAGTTATGGTACATTCAAAATAAAAACAAAGGGCCAAATTATTTCATTTATGGTGACCAGCATGGTGCACACAAGTCGTTCCAGCTCACTGCTGAATGGCATTTTATTGCTGATATAAAAATCTATCCCCTTGCTTCTTCAAGGATGAGAGGACCCTAGAACAGAGTTGTGTTTGAGTCTAGTATTAACTAAAATGATTTCAAGGCCAGGCACCAGGGAACAGGCCCTCAAGACCACGCTAGCTTTGCAATGCCCCGCTTTTCTTAATCCCACTGCTGCCTAGTGAATTCTCAGTCCTCAGCCAATAAACCAGCTTTCCCCCATACAAGGCCTGTGGGGAGTTGGGCACCCTGGGCAAGTTCCTAGCTTTTCCAGAGCTAGGAAGGAGCAGAGGTCCTGGACCTCAACAATACTGCTCAGCAACTAGCTCTGCTTTGGTCTCTCCAAGCCAAATCTGCTACCAGGGGAACCGCCCTAAGCACTGGACCTCCAAACCAGCCTGTCACCTGAGAGCCCAGATTCAGGTCCTGACTCCAAAATGTGGACACAGCCATCAAAACCATCTAAACTGCAGCAGGTGGGACTGAAACCCCAAGGCAAGACCAAGAAAATATCTCCCTTCACTTGGGACCCTACAATACAGGTGTGGGAGAAGCCTAGACTCAAACCTTTGTGCTGTTTGAGTCAGTACAGAGGCTTAATGTGGCAGTGAGGTCTCCATCAGTCATTACATAGCCATGTGCTGCAGTAAGGGAGAATGGCTCCAAATCTCTCTTGTTGAAGCTGTTTGACTTTATAGACACAATTAAATATTCGTTGGACCAAAGAGGAAGATTGATTGACTGATCAAATATTTAGGGAAATCGGAATGAGAAACAGGGCTGAGGGAATCCCGTGGTGAGACCTCACCTGGAGTACTGAATCCAGTTCTGGAGCCCCCAACACAAGAAGGACACGGACCTCTTGGAGCATATCCAGAGGACAGCCATGAAAATGATCAGAGGGCTGGAGCACCTCTCCTGTGAAGACAGACTAAGAGAGTTGGGGTTGTTCAGCCTGGAGAAGAGAAGGCCCCAGGGGGACCTTATAGCAACCATCCAATACCTGAAAGGGGCACCTGTAGGAAAGCAGAGGAGCATCTGTTTTCAAGGGTTTGTAGCAACAGGACTAAGGCGTAATGGTTTTAAGCTAGGAAAGGGTAGGTTTAGGTTAGACATTATGAAGAAGTTCTTTAACTTGAAGGTGGTTGATCACTGGAACAGGTTGCCCAGGGAGGTGGTGGAGGCCCCATCCCTGGAATATTCAAGGTCAGGCTTGATGGGGCTCTGAGCAACCTTGCCTAGTTAGAGGTGTCCCTGCTCATTGTAGGGGAGTTGGACTAGGTGGCCTTTAGAGGTCCCTTCCAACCCAGTACATTTTATGATTCTATGAATCCAGATGTGCACTTTGGCCATATCCCAATCCTATAGAGGGCAAATTTCTAGCAAGAACCTGCCAGCCACAGGAGAAAAACCTGGGTCTTCAGGCCAGACAACTCTCATCACAGACTTTGGCCAGGTTCCTGATGATAACAAATGGATGATCAGAATTTGGATGGACAGTTGTCTAGATCCACAGGTCAGCATAGACTGCGGTCTGCAATTCCTACTTGAAATCAGGCAGGAAAGAGATTTCAACATGGGTCAGCCAGCACCAGCAGGATTACTTGAGGTACCCAGCTGCTCTGGACAGACAGATGGATGTAGTAACACGTGCATGTGCATAGACACTGAGGACCTGCACTTGTTGTTCCTAAAACACAATTAGCAACACAAGTGAGGATGAATTTCAGAAAGAACTATTGCAATAGCAGCCCAATGCCAATAGGCACTGAGAGGACTCCTTTGTCTTCTGTTACTGTTGTGGGATGTCTGCTTCAAGCCATCGCTGAAAACAGGCCCAAGCAGATATCTTTTGCTGCCTCCACAAGTGACCACATATCATTTCTTTCAGGTCAAGAAACAGAGAGTTTGCAGGGTCTGGAACGTTCCTACAAAAGGGAAATAACATATTCCTAGCACTTCTGAAAAAAAGAAATACCCACTCTCATCCAGGCAAACTATGCACTGACTTGCATGAGAAGGAATGGGAAAAGCCTTCAGGAAATAGCTAACCGTTTCCAAGTCTTCCCCTTGTTCATTTTCACAGACTCTGGCTTTCTTCAGGGGAAAAAAAAATGTCCTTTTAAAATGTGCTTGACCCTGGGCTCTGTTCCTACAAACATTGATTCAGGGAGGTACTTTGTTGTTATTTGTTCTCAACTGACAACTGAACTGGCACAGCTCTGAAGAAAGGGTATCCCAAAAGCCCAGTGTCTGCAGGCATTCCTGTTCCCTGTCCGTATTCTTCCTGCCCTTGGCTGACCGTCAGTTGCCACAAAACCTCCATGTTGGTTTAGCTGAGGTAAAAGCAGAACCAAAACGTGCAGCCCCCACATCTCTTCTTTCCATGTGCTCTGAAGCGAGATGTACGAATTTGCTCCTTCATCACATATAGTACTGAAATCCAAACAAATTGGCAAGGCATTACCTACCTGTGTATCTCTGGCAAGGAGGGCTGCCTATGTTTATGTATACACACACATATATTTGTGTATACCTGTGGCCCATGCACATATCTGACATTGAAGCCATCCTGCACAGAAGATGTAGCATCCTCTTGAACTCACACACACCCATGTTGTCCTGGTTTGTTCTAGGCACTGTCCAGGAGGGCAATAATTCATGCAGGCTCCACAGCTCCCTGGACCAGTCCAACGGTTTTTCAGAATAGACAGTCACGCTCCAACGTCCAAAGCAGACCAAGGCTTTGTTTAATTTACCAGTCTAGGGACAGCCTACGAGATCCAAGTCACAACCGACTCCTAACTGAATTGAATCCAAAGCTCAATACAGCTGAAGAAGCCAAGAAAACTTTCCTCCAGAGACTGATGCCATTCACTAGAGTGAGAAATGTAGGTCCTCAGCTTTTTGGATGCTCAGGCTCAGCACAGCCTGCAGCAGAGCCTTACAGTTGATGCAGTTCTCACAGTTGCAGCTCAACATGTGGCTGCACAGGTTTGTGGCTAAAAATGTGCTTTCTCTGTAATGAAGCTGGAATAAATGACCAATCAAGCCAGTATGCGCTTCTGTGGAACAGCTTAAAAAAGGGTTTCTTTCTTTCTTAGCAACGCCTGCAATGAGCGCAACCTTTCTTTTCTTCCACAGAGCTGAAAAGAGCTCTGCAATCATATTGTCTCAGTGCAAGGCAGTCACAAATATTCCACATCTTGTAAAGCCAGAGAAGTACAGGGAACTGAGAGGCAGCAAACTACACCTATACAACAGAAAAAAAGCCCAACCCTTGTGCCCACAAAGCAGCAGCAGAATTACCAAGCTGAGCACTTCAGAAGTAAAGCATGTGTAAATTAAGGTTGCTTGTGTAGTATTGCTTCGCTCCCCCACCTCCCACTGTACATATGCATCCTGAAACAGCCTTTCATTATAAGAACTGCGTGCTGGTTTTTACTTCTGTACCCCACTCTCACTCTTCCCAGCACTTAATTAATGAACAGCTATTCAACATCTTGTTTTCTTCTCCAGCACATAGTCTCATGCTTAATCTTTACAGCTCAAACCCTGATCTGGAGTCAGAAGTCTCCATGGATCACGTAGGGATGGATTTTTTTTATAGATGTTTATAGGCTGGGCAAATTTGGGTAGGTTTTCCAAAGGAGGCGAAGAGGTCAAGCATGTGACACAAGCTCACTGACCCCAGTTCCCCGCTCCAGATTATAATGGCACGAACAGCAGTGGTTTTCCCTGAGGACGACACAACTTATTTTTCTTCTGAGATATTTGTAAGATCAGCCAAAGGGAGTGTCCTGAGGGAGTCCAACCCTGATGGGTCAGGTAGAAATGCTGGATCTGAAATGGCATCCTGTATCCCGCTCCCTGCCACAGCTGAATGTGCCACCAGCTGGTGAGACCACATCTAACTCCTGTTGGGTGAGGTGATACTGGTGTGCTCATGGCTCTTCTTGGAAAAATGCTTCACAGTCCTGCCTGCAGATACAGGTGTAACACTCTCAGTAGAGAAGGCAGCGAGGCTTGGAATGGCAGGAAAAATATGCACTGAAACACAAATATCTTTAACAGCACTGGCTGTTTTTAAAACTACCCCAAAAGAAATTGTTTTCATTTTGCTCAGGAGCAGGAGCCTGTTTATAACTACTTCCCTTTGTTAAACGTTTATGTCAAACATCAACATTCAATAACATCATTTGTGAAAAGGGGAAAAAAAATAAACCCAGTCACACTAACCAGATGGACCATCAAATAACTACTTGATGAATGAAGAGGAGAAATGGAAATGCCATATGCATTTCCAGCATTCCCCAACTGATCAGCCCACTGGGAAATAACAATGCAGGAGGATTCTATATTCTTTCTATGTCTGTGAATTACTATTATACACCAAATTTTGTAGATCAATACTCCTTTAACAATTCTGCCGCAGATGCCAGAGCTCATTAGTTGGATGTGAATAACTATGGAGGCTGGGAATCCTATTTTACTTGTCTGTCTGAAGGATTTTGGTTTCTTATCGGCTTAGCTGAGGATTTCATGACCAGATTTTACAGTGTATGTTGAGCTCTTACTCAGGTAAAATTTCCTTATCTAAAAGGGGAATTTTGCCTGAGCTGACTCAGTAGGAGCCTCACAGTCCTTTCTTCATTAGTTATTATCATTCCACATTGCGCAAAATGCACAGGAGAGCAAACCAGCCTGACCAGAGCTACTGGTGTCACTATTCTGATGTGAGGCCTGCTTAGTCTGATCAGAAATCCTTCTTATCCTTAAAAGACCTCTCCCCTGAAATAAAATTGAAAAAAAAACCCAACAAATACAATCACATTGAAAAATAAAAATTAAGGAGTGAAAACAAATTCTACTTGTGCATTCTTTCCTTGGTATTCAAACTGGTTCTTTGTGGTTATACAGATTTCTCCCTCCTGCCCTTTGCAATTGCAAAAGTCATGTCATTCTGACTTGTATCCTTGGTTCAGCTCTCAAGAGACAATATATTTCAGAAGCCAGTATGGTCCCAGAAGGGTTATGAACAGGATTTTTCTCAAATCTGGTAGTAAAATATGATACTTCCCCCTTCACTACAGTGTTCATCTGACCTTTAGCTCTGGGTTTTGAATGAGCTTTGAGAGGAATGCATAGAACATCCAAGTTGATAGCTGTTAGACTAATGAGTCAATGCTAATCAGCTCACTTGGGACAGCCAGGCAGCTTGGACAGGACCCTGTATGGTGCTGAGCTCACCGCAGTGCAACCAAGCCAGCAAGGATCCTGGGCCTTCAAGAAAACACTCCAGGTCTACAATTCTTTCGTGATGGAACATTCACACTGAGCAGCTGGGGAGCAAAGCCTGGCTGGTAAGAGCTTCTGCTGCTGCACAGCTGTGGTGCACAGAGGTCACGCAATACCCCGATGCCACCAGTTCAACCAAGGGACCCACAAAGGGCTGTGGCTGTTCCTTGGTTAATCTGAATGATCCAAAACATTCATTTTAGATGGTAAACCATGCAATACCTTCACTCAAATGCACACGTTCACTTCATGTGGACAGGATGTTTTAATCACAAAGGCCAGCAGACAATCTGGAATTAGAACTATTCAGTGTTTTTGCTGCTTTGAATTAAAGGGAATAAGAAGGGGTGGAAACTAAGGGGCAGATTTTCAAAGATATATTGGCATTATTTGTGACTTTGGAAATGTTCATTTAGATGCGTTTTAGAAGACTTTTGAATCCTGGGATAGTCTCTGGAAGCCCTGTGACTTAACTCTCTTCAAAACCCAAATTTCACTTTCCTGGATTCATAAATTTAATGCTCCTTTTTAATTTGAATAGGGAGTTTTAAAATGCCTCTGAAGGGTTTAAGAGCACAAGTTCTAGGGAAAATAGAGAGGCTGTATTAACCTAAAAATCTTAGATTTTTAAAAGCTCCTTCCCAGCTAATCAATTTCACATGCTAGGGGTTTTTGCCCCCATCAGTACGAATCTGATCTTCTTGGACTTCAAAACCCTCAAGAGGATTTTATTTGATAATAGACTTTTCAAACATTTTGTATGAACTTGTCTAAAGTCTTGAAGAAGCACACTTTTACAAGGCCTGCATGTGAAGGAGTGTTTTGGCACAACCACTCCTGTCTCTGAGGCTGGGATTAATTTAATTTAATTTTAGCCATCTGAAACTTAGGATGGCATTCTCAGCTAAACACCAGGGCTCCCTTGTCCAGCTTCATTGTTTAGAAATAGGCACCTAGGGAGTTGTCTCATCTACTGCAGACATGGGATCAATCGCTTTCAGATATTCCTACCTATCTCTTTTTCTCAGCTGACAAAATGGGAAGAGCCCAGCTGACTAATTTAATGGGATGCTTAGCTATCAAGTGGCCAATGTTAAAATAGATGCAGTTCATCCCAAGCATACCATGGTATGTTAGTTGTAAGGCATTAAGCATGACGCTGTGACTTTGAATCACTGAGATTTCCAAATGTGTAAGAAGTTCCCAGAAGTGCAACCCATGAATAAAACATTAAGTTGGCGTCCACTGCCTGCATTTGTTGTCCAAGCTGCAGAGGTGGTATCACCACCATCTTCTCAAGAACACTGTGTCTATCAGTATTAACTCATAAGGACTGTTTTGTTCACCATATAAGATGGTTTAGGAAGAAACTTGTCTGAAATAAAATCTGAGGCTCCACACAACATCTGCAGAGAGGCAAAGTTCAGGTAATGAGTATGGAACAAATTGCTCTGTCAACAAGTGTGCTCATTTGAACACCAAATGTGCATTTGAAAGGCTGAGAAATAGTCAGGTTCTGCATTGACAGATGGGCATTTGACTGTCTGATACATTCAGTTGGATTCATCCAGGATTAAATTTGTCATTGTTGGGGTGGGACCAAGTTGACTGTACAAGTTTTATCGTAGGTTCACAACATCTTTTATTTTCATCAGGTGCAGTTTGGCTTGCCACAAGTTAATGTGCTCATGCATTAGGTCAGGCTTTTTTCTGTTCAGACTATTTTAGCACCATCCAAAAAATGGTAAAAATAATTTTAGGAAGGAGAAAATCAGTATAAAACCTGTATTTATATTTGTGCTGGTGCAGCACATTCGAATACCTCAGGAAAACCTTCAGTTGCCAAAACTGTGAAGAAAGATGCGTGACCTTCTGCTACATTTCCCATGTTTGTTGTCTTAATTAAACTTGTCATGAGTCATGTTTAGTGTCTGCGTGTTCGTCTGTACCTGTGTCTG
>JAVSBS010010577.1:0-36999 GCA_033124195.1 Coracias cyanogaster
ACTACGTGGCACACCCAGAGCGCTGGACCAAATACAGCCTAGATGGAGTTTCAGAGTCTAGTGACAAGACTAACAGGGCAGTGGCCATGGAATTTCTAGCGGGTTTGAAGAAAAGAGGGGAGGAGCAAAGCTCAGCTACCCAAGAGAGCTACACCCCATACTTCAATCAGGACCCTTCCAGCTGTGGAGCAGGGAGGATTGTCTTCACCAAACCAGCAAAAAGGGGAGTGGATGGACTGGAAAAGAAAACATCAGCTGGGGAGGATGATAAGAAACACATGAAAACAGATCCGAAAGGCAAATCTCTTAAGAGGACTAATGACTCAAGGGAGGAAGATAAGGTAGAGCTGGGGCACTTAGATAGTGGTGGTGGAAAGGCAGCAGAGGAAGAGTGTGTGATGGCTGGGGGCCTGGATGCAGAGGGGGAGTGTCGTGCAAGGTTTAGTGGCACAGGTGAAGAGCCGTCAGTGGAAACAGTTGGATTCCATTGCAGTAAGAAGAAGAATAGGAAAAATTTCCGACCTAAAGTAGATGAAGGGGAGGAGGAAGAATCTTGAAGGATGGAGCACATTGGAGACATCCAGGGACTTGTATTGTCTTTGGATATGCTTGGGGGGTTTTTTTGTTTGTTTATTTTGGTTTGGTTTTTATGGTCTAGGAACCATGTGATATCTTTTTGTCTGAGTTTGCATCGTAACCACCAAGAACCATTTATATTGTTAGAAATTAAGCTACCTGAAATAACACGCCAGACTTTTTGTTGGTGAGAAGTCTGTGGGCACAGGATGGTGAGTTGCAGCCCAGCAGGAGAGTCAGGCATGCTGTGTTTACCTGAGCAGCTCCCCGAGCCCTGCTCTGGACCTGAAGCAGCCAAAGAAGGAAATGTGTTGGCTAAAAGGCTGCAAAGCTTCCTGCTGACCCCCAGATCTGGAGCTCTTCCCAAATCCTGGAACAAAGATGATGACCTCATTACATAGAGATTTGTTAACAATGAAAATAAAACCTAGTCTTCCACTAGGCATGATTTCTTCTGGCTCTGTCCCAAGGAGGAAAACCTTTTTTTCTTTTTTTCTTTTTAAAAAGGTCTTTATTTCATTCCCACTGAGAGTGAAAGCACAATGGTGCCCAATCATGAGCTTGGAGAGTTAATGAAAATGATGAAATCAGGTAGGCTCGGTATTTCCCTTATTTAGTGTTAACACGATAAAGATTTTGAAGAACACAGTGTTTCCCATGGAGAGGTACAACTCTGGATACATCCTGGTGAGGACACGTTCACGATGGTGTCAGCACAGCCTTGTCACGTTGAGTGTTGCTCGGAATTCACCACAGCTTCCGATGCTAAGCTGGGCAGTGGCTTTTCCTCTCGCAGGTGCGATGTGATGGTTCTTGGCCTGCACGTTTGCGTGGCCTTTCCAGGTGGCACGGCTTCCACATTGACTCTGTGTGTTGACTTGGCGGGAACAAAGTGGTTAAACCAGAACTGGACTCGTTGTTATTCTTTGGGATTCAATAAACTTTCAGTTGTAGCTCGATCTGTTCCTCTCTTTGAACCATGCCGATGAATGCAGCTGTAGGAGTTTTAACAAATAGTTCATTTGATTTGAGAATTGTCTTGAAAATCCTCGAGAACATTCCTCTAAGCTTGTAATTTTGCCTTCAAGTCTTGTAGTTTAGATTCTAAAATTCACATTTTTAACATGTCCAATCATTTTATGATATATAGAGAATCACCTCGGAGGATGAATCACCTCATACAGTGACCCACACTGTAATGAATGTCAGATATATGAGATTTTCCCACAGCATGTTAAGGAATTCTATAAATAAGGTTGAAAGATTAAATTCTTTGAAAGGTTATATGATTTGAAACTCAAGATTAGCTAATGTCAGTTTGGACGGACATATTTTTGCCAGTATGCTAAATTAACAAAGTATTTATGACCGTGTACTTTAGAATTAGTGATCTTTCTTGCCAAACTGTGCTTGCTCAAGCTCAGATGGGTGATGAGACGCTGGAATGGGTTACCCAGAGAAGTTGTGGATGCTCCATCACTGCAAGCGTTCAAGGCCAGGTTAGACGGGGCATTGAGCAGCCTGGTCTAGTGGGAGGTGTCCCTGCCTATGGCAGGAGGTTGGAACTAGATGATCTTTGAGGTCCTTTCCAACCCAAACCATTCTGTGATATTTGAGGAGGTGCACGTGAGTGGGACCTAACAATTCCATGTGGAGAGATTTTGGTTTTCAGCGGGTAGTTAATGTGCTGATCACAACAAAACCAGCTGTTTTGGAAGGGAAGCTGCTGCCAAGAGCAGGAGATGCTGGTTGTACACCAAGTGTTATTTCCTACCAAAAAACGCACCTCACTAGAGACGGAGTGGTTCTGCAAGTTCTTGCCTAAGGAGGAACAGGTAGGATGGGACCGAAATTCCATTACTCTTAACGGGGGCACTGAGGTCAGGGGCACAGCTGGACAAATGGGGACAAATGCCTCTTTTATGAAGACATCATAACAAGATCAGTATCTATTTATAAAACACTCATGTTGGAAAAGTATTTTTGTCAGATCTGAGATTTTTTCTCTCCAAGGAAGCTTTTCCGCAACCTACATTCACATTGCGTGGAAGCAGGGTTGTATTCATGGGGAAGTGAAGTTCAGTTGAAGCTTTTCAGCGTACAAAAGACCTCAACTCAGCACTTCCCCATTCCGATGCTGTTTATATTACTCCACAGAAATCTCCCGTTAAAGGACAGCAGTAATATTCAGTTTATTGGTGTGTCTTTTCATACAGAATTCTTAACAAAGCCAGCTAGCTTTCATACGCTAAAAATGCATGTGGCAAGTTAGGTACCAAAAAAAAAAGAAAAAGACAAAACAGGCCAAATTCTTAGTTTGCAGGAAAATTCTCACTCCATGTTCTTAGGTTTCTAAGTGATTTATTTATTTGTTTATTGTCCTTTGGGAGAGAAAATGAAAATGAAATCAGGAAATCAGGTGTAGCTGTGGTGTTCCATGTGCTGTGGTACATAACGGCCCCATCTTTAAAGGCAGTGAGCCAACAGAGCTACGATCGGGGCATTGACACAGGAAAGCAGCAGAAGCTGGGGGCTGGCTGTGGGAGGGTCACCTGCTCTGTGTTTGGAAGGTGACTCCAGCCACTGCATGCTGCAAGACCGTGTGATGAGGTTCCAGTTCCCGGGGATGAGTGAGGAGCCCTCAACAAGGAACACCAGCAAAGGAACATCTCACGGAAGCCAGCGTGGGAAGAGGCGGCGGTGAGTGCAATAATTTGAGGGTTGTAAGAACTCCAGGAACTGTGTGGATTGTTACAGTTCAGTGTCCCAGGCCCTTTCCTGTGGAAACTATTTATTGATTTCCTTTCTAAGCAATACGAGCTTGCTTTCTTGGCCGAGGAAGTGGCTTGGGTTTTAGTGTGTAAATGATCACCCCTCAAAAGGGAGACTCCCTTGAACAGAGAAATGTGCAGGCATGAGCAATGGTGATGGATTGAGGGTGTGGTGTCTGGAGAGCTGAAAGCAGGCTGTGTTTAGAGAACACAGTGGTAGACTCATCCTGGAGGAGAAAGTTTTTAGTGGGATTTGTGGAATGGGTTTATGGAGAAAGGAGCAAGTGATACAGGAGCAGGAGGGAAGAAAGCCCAAGAAACAGGAGGAGGAAGACAAGAAATCCTCAGTAGTGTCAAACACTGGCAAGGCTTAGATAAAGGCTTTGGGAGCTGGGCTTTTGGGCCTACACAAGATTAGGATTTTACTTCTAGAGAAGTTCAGTAGGACAAAAGGTTTAATCTGAAGAGATTAGAATAAAATTTAATTATCAATATATGTGATGTCAGCCTCGGACTGATGTGCACACTCTTCTCTTTCACTTCTTCCTGGCTGAGGCGCTTCTGTGTTGGCATCTGTCACACCTGACAGGATTGTAAAAACCAAGAGCTTGTTTAGAAGCCTCAGGACAAGGGGCAATTGCTTAAGAAACTTTAAAATGATAACAATAATCCACAATAAAAAGATACTTTAGATTCTATTACTTTGTATTTACTCAGTAAATGCTAAAAACAGGTTTCTTCTTTATTTTTCAGCTATTTAAGTTTCTGATTTTTATGCAGTTACAGTATTAAAATGTCAAGAAGATGCAACAGGACCGGTTTCTTATGGGAATGTTGATAATGAAGCAATTTACATTTGTGTTTTATATGCTTCTAACAGAATTAAGTCAAGTCAGAGGTTAGTCTGAGTGACTTGAGGTCTTGTCACGTCACAACTTTGCTGAGTTTCCAGCTGCTGCTTTTTCTCATGGAGTATCTGTATGTTCATTTTATGGTTTTTGGAGGGCTTTTTGTGTAATAGTAATAGATAGATATCGAAATAGATCATTAAGAAGGCTATCCACCATCTTTATTGTGTTGGATATTCTGCGGTGGCTGAGAAGTAGTCTGTCTCTGTCTCTAGTGTTTTAAACTCCGAACAGTGGAGTTGCAGCTCTGGAGGCAAACGAGCTGTGTTGATTAAAACAAAGTAGGACACCTGCCCAGTTTTTCTTTTTGATTATTACTGTTATCCATATCTTTTTCTCCTTGCATTTTTTTCACTAAATTGTTCAGCTGTATCAATTAACTTTTCCATGATAGTTTTCAATACTCACATGTATAGTTTGGAGCTGGTTGGTTGCACAAGAGGTTGGTTTTGGTCAAAACCTCTGCCATTGAGGAGATAGCGGCTGTACAGTAGCAAATCTACAAGACAGGTGGTTATTTTCTACATCAGCACTTCATTCTTAAATTTGCACAAAATAATCTATGCAGCAGACTGAAGCAGCATCAGAGACACCACATATATTTATTTTTTTAAAAAAATAATTGAGTTGTCTCAGAGGAAGATGTGTATTAAATTCCTTCCTGGTTTTTTGTGAGTATATTGCATTATCTCAAGTTGGCACAAACTGTTAAAACATTTATTGTGTGTTCCTGTCGGACCTGTATTGGGTGTCAATATTGTTCATTGAACAGCATGACTTTTTTCAGGGAGCCATAAAACAGATAAGAAAGGGGAGGGAAACTGCAATGGGAGTATTAAGATAAGGAACCTTCAGCAAAGCCAAAATTACACTGGAGAGTTCTAGGGACAAAGAAAACAGTAACGGTTGTGCCGTGTAGCACAGGGAAATGCTGAGCATTTTCAGACTTCAAAAAATGTTTGGTTATAGTTCAAGGGTTTGTCATCAAAAGCTCAAGATAGGGTTTCCTTCTATTATTTGTGTGTTAGACACTTCCCTTTGAGGCGCTGGTGTCTGGTATCTAAGAAAATTAGAAAAAACTGACGACCAAGGAGATTAGTCTAGGTCAGATCAGAGAGAATACAGGTAATTTCAAAGCTGACAGTTTGAAAGAAAGGAAAGGTTGGGTGAAGGAAGAGAATGGAGGGGGCAAGATGAAGCATTTGCTTCCAAAAGTGTCCTCAACAAAGGAATGGACACTGCTCAAGTAGACTAGCAAAGAGAGCAAGAAATGCTGTATTTCCCTTTTGACTGGAGGTCAGAAATGTTTCCTTATGTACATATAGAAACAGAGAGAAGGGAATAAGGGCAGTGAAGCCCTAATACAGCTCCATTTCTCCTTCCCTTTATCCCTAAAGCATTTGCCAAACCAACATTAACTGAGAGAAATATGGTGAAATCCTAAAGCTGAGGGAAATACCTATAAAACTATTACTTACCTGGGCTTCCATAACTTTAAACCGCTTTTCCTGTTCTTTCAATCCACTGAAATATTTAGACAAATTATCCACCCTGTGGAAACAAAGCAGACCCACTGAGGAAAAAGGAAAGGCCTCAGAAGAGGTCCTGAAACACAAACCGCACATAACTTATGAGAGGCACTGCCCCTCCCAGGCAGTTTGCTGCAGAGACATCCCAGAGCCCCCTAAAAGTTGTGTCCTTTTGAGGTGTCCCTGGAAATATTTATTGCACAGAGCAGCATTTCTGGGACACTCATGCCCGGGGACAGGTGAACTCACGCAGAGTACAGCAGCTGTTCTTACATGCCTTCTGCATCCTTCACCTCTTCTCCCATCAGTTCCTTATTCTTGGCATCTGATTCCCCAGAGGCTCCTGAAATCCCTCTGCTTTGTCCTAACTATTCAAAGTTTCCCCTCTAACAGGTTATGTTCCATTCAGGTCTATATGAAAAAGCTGCTGCTGGGTGGGTCTAATGCCTTTTAGGATTGGTTCAATGCAAAGTTCAAAGAATCACTTTCTAAGGGTTTCATAAGATTCCAGATACACGCTGCCACCACTTGAGAGTAAAGATAAAAAGTCATGGGTCTAGTGGTGTTCATCTGAACCTTTTCCAGTCTCTGCTTATGAAAATAAAGTGTAAACCAACGTCATAATCCTAAATTATTATGAATTAAGAGTCTACGTAGATTAGAGGGAGAAGAGTTTTCGCAGAATATACTCAAGTACACTGCGCTGGTCTCCAGCTCTTCTGAGTTAGGTGGAGGTTTTGAAAGACAGCACAGAAAGAAAACAGCACAAGAACATTTCCATGGAGCTTTTTTAATATGACAACTTTCCCACTTGTTGTGTCTCTATTTGGAGTCAGTTTTATCCTACGAGGAAACAGCTGAAATAGGTTGAAAAACCTTCATTAAAGAACTCTCTGCTGTCTGGCCTTGGGTGTTTGTGTCTTCCCTGCATGTAACTACTTTGTGTCTCACTTAAAGGATTAAACCTCTGAATAAGAACTTAGAACTTCTTTAGATACTAAACCAATTTAAGTGATATTCTGAGTGGGGAGATATTTTACAGAAGTACTTAAATGGGGACTTGGTTAATTAAATATAATTTTAGAGCCACTATATTTAATTTATTGGAGAAAACTGTATTCTCATGCCATAAAGCTGTATACAGTTGTTCCTCCCTATCTGTGGGCTGGGACTAATTCAAGGTATCTTAAACTTCCATTCAGAAGTCCATGTTGTGCTCCTGCAGGGGATGGAAGTACCCGCACTGCGGTATAGCAGAGGAACTGTTCTTCCACCATTCCTTCAGGAATATGATTTTTAGCGAGCTTGACTGCAGATTTGGCTGGAGCTTACAGGTCTGTAATTGTACATACTTCAAGAGTGTCTAAAACTCTAATATTGTAGTGATGCTGGCTTCTCACATTTTTTCCATTAACTGTGTATTTTCTAACTGAGTTCTAGTTGGACTCTTCATTTAAGCTTTACAAGCACCTAAATCTTTGTCTCATTCAGAGCTGAGGGCTTGCACGGTATGCTCATGGTGCGTCAGAATAACATACTTATTAGATGTCGCCTTCAGCCTTTCTTCATTGCTTTCTTTCCTTTCTTGTTCAAGGTTTACAAGATAATTTTCTTTTTGCACCAGCTCCCATGTTATGATTTTTTGATCCAGGCCAACTGGAAGATCTCTTTCTGTAGGGGAAGAAAAAAAAAAAAAAGGATTGTGCTTTACTCCCTTTTCTGTTATATCAGTAATGAACAGCTGCTGTGCTAAAGAACAGTGAAGTCTTGCCATTGCAGGAGGGTCATGTTATGAAATTGCAGTGTAAAATAAGTATTTTCTACTTTTTTTTCCTTGGGATGAAAGACAATAGACCTTTTTGCAGTTGGATGTGACTCCTGAGTTTACTAAAAAACAGCATGGACCAGTTTCTGTGGTTCCATTTAAATTCATTCACAACCTTACTGGACTTCTGACATATTTTAGCCTCCAAGTCTCTAATGAGCAGAGCTTTATGTTCAGATGCACTTTGTCATCTAAGCTTCTTTATTAGAACAATTATAAGTAGGAAGGACAGACTGTGAATAAATCCCTCTACCGTGAAGTATAAAGCCTGTAGTTAAGTGTCCCAGCCAACCACAGACCTCAATTTCACAGACATATTTTGAAGGTAACATACTAGTTTTGTATCTTCCTAAAGATCTGTAAAGGGCAGGCTTGCTGCATGCTCCAAACATTACCAAATCTATAACCTGAGCAGTCAGGTACAGGGGAAAAAAGAATTTTAATTTTTTTTGAAGAATCTCCAGCAGTATGCTTTGCTTTGACAGCCAGGAGCGTGTCTGAAAGGATGCTTCGTCCAAGGGCTCTGAATTGGTCCAGTCTGACAACAGCTCTGCTCCAAAGCCCATTAGCAGCCTACACATGGGGAGTAAATAAATTTATCATCAGACGCTACTGAACTAGATGGGCCAACAGAAAGCCCCCAAATGCCTTCTGCAATTAGCTGAACTTCATCTGCCTTTTTATTTATAACTTCTAAGGGACCATGTTTCTCTAAGTGTGCTCTCTGTATCTCTTTATTGGGAAATTCCACTGATCCTAGTAGATTTTTAGACTTGGTCTATGTTTTTAGAGTTGTTCATACTTAATACTAAAATTCAGGAGCAAATTAAATAACTACTCCTTCAACCTGTCCATTGTTCTCTCTTCAGAAATCAAATCCCTATATCCAGTTTTATATCAGCACCTTTGTTGCAATAACTGTGGTGCATACAGAAATGCATTGTGGGAAACTGTTTATAGTAGAGGATATGTTATAAAACCTTAATTTTTCATGTATACACTCCTGATGCTCTTTGTTACAAATGATTTGTAACTCTTGGCGTAAGGATCTCAATTGCTTCTCTGTTCTGCCTGTGCAGCATGTGCTAGGAGAGCATCAGGGTCTTCCTTTGCTGGAGGTTTGTAAACAACTCACCCAGATGTTCTTTCTTATGTTGTGTTTTGTTGAAGATTCTTCTGAGAACCAGAGTTATGTGGTTAATAATGATAAATGGTGGTGCTAAGGCAGGGCGGCCGTGATATTCAACAATGAGGTTGTAGCGCTGAATTTTCCAGAAGATGTCTGCATTGCCCTGAACAACTTGAAAAGTGTAACTGTAATTGGGAGGAGGAAAAGAAGTATATAATGGTTTTTAGTGTGACAAGCTAAGCTTATTATTACAAAATTTAGTCCCATATTTACTTGAAAAAAGGAACAGCAAGCTCAACAAGTAGTGTTGATTTAATCTGAAGCTTGTGCAAATTCTTAGATATTAAAATAATTGCAGTTGCAGTCTTTAAATATTAAAAAATACGTTAGATTTTTTTAAAAGGAAAGGTAGTTCCACTTCACTCAAGCAGGACCAGCAAACAGACCACATCCGTTCTCCAACCAAATGACTCGTGATTAGCCGTGTTGACATGGAGCATTTCCCCTCTCTGCAGATTATCCCTGCTCAGTCTGCCAAGTTCACAGCTGCTTTGCACCTGCAGGCTTGTGCCGCAGCGCAGCCGGGGATCCAGACCCTTCTGTGCTGGCTTCATTGAATTTTTAGCCGTAAAACAGCCTTCTTTTCTTCTCATCTTTGATGTGGCTAGAGTAAGGATGGTGAGAACTTAAGCATTCTATGATCACAGAGTCTTCCTATCAATCCCCAAGTAATACTCATTCGGAAAATTCCTAGTGTATTCCAAGATGAATGGCCAGCAGCAATGTAGTAACTGTGGGTGTTCCACTAAACCTCGGCAGCCTCTGTCTTGATACCTGCTGAAATTGCTCTTACCTGAACATGGCGATCAGGAGGTTCATAAGGAGAACATTTGTGACTAGTAGGAAGATGACCAACAGAAGTATGACAAGCCAATTGGCGTAGCTGTTGGGACATGAGGGCGAGTTCTCCTGTGGGATCTGCAGTGGATTAAATGTACAGTTCCTGGGATACATTCGTGATGCTGCAAAGGAAGTTAGGGAAATGAAGAAATCGCTTTGACAAATCCTACCACCACGTGTGTATTTCTTAAAGCGGAGACGAAAGCTTTGTGTTTTGGTGAGCAAAATCTCTGGCTTTCAACAAAGCATGGCAAGAATTACGAAGTTTTCCTGAGGCTTGAAGTATTGCATTTCAAAGCGATTTCAGTGCAAATAAAAATGCAATTAATATCTCTTTTTAAGAACTAGTGACAGGGATGGATGTGTACAGTTAGTACCTTTACTGTTTAGATGCAAAGCAAGGACAGTGATATGGGTTAATACAATGAGATTTAATCTTGGCTGCATATAAACAGCAGAATAATTTTGTTCTCAATATTTTACAATAATTAAAAGCTTAAATCATATAGTGCGGCAGTATTTTTGTATTGCCCATGCTGACTACTGGCAGGACCACAAACATGAGACATTCTTAACCCTAAAAGGACAGTTTTTTGACTGCTTGAGCTACTGGGCTAATTCTTGCAGCTGAAAGATCATTTATGTGAACTAATATCCAATGTCTTTAATTTTGTGAAAAGGTAATTGTTGTATCCATGAAGAGACACTGCTTTAATGTGCAAGAGGTTTGCAACCCTAGGACAGTGCAGGCCTCCAGAACTTGGCTGCTCGTTCAGTGGCAAGACGGTTGTTCAGCAAAGGGGGTTTGTCCTCACAAGGCTGGAACTGGCTTTTTAGTAACCGTCAGCAAAGGAAGATTGTATTGACGAGGCTTTATCCTTTTAGACTAGTTTTGAGTTCCCAAAGTCAAGCCACCTTTGACTATTTAGCAGTTGTGTTCCCCACCATACTTGTGTCTTCGGAGTCCTTGTGCTGGTGCACGCATTAGAGGAGAAAACTCAGTAAAAGCTGTGAACGAGGTTCCTCGTTCTAAATTTAAACTACTTTGTACCTCTGAGCTTGCAGTCGAGGTGAGTAAGAATGGTTCTGCTGCATCAGACTAGAGGTCTAGCCCCGTGTCCTGCCTCCAGCAATGAATTAAATCCACACATTTAGAGTAGCATAATGATACTTACTTTTTTGTTCTCTATTTTTGCACTCATAATTCTTTGCCACACTGCCATATTCCTTAGAGCACGCAGTTATATCAAAGCTCACCAGAGCTGGGACTGCCTTCACTGAAAGTTATCTCCTTTTAGTTATCTACACTGAATTTCATTTGATGATTTAGCACTCGTGAGGGTCCTCTGCAACTCTTAGGTGTCATCTTTAGTCTTTACTACCCAGTAATGTAGTTTTGTCAGCAGATTTGTCCCCCTCATTACCCACCTCTTTTTCCATATGTTTCATAAAGATGTTAAACAGAATAAGCCCCAGAAGCCCCAGGACAAATGACTCCCTTCTGGAAATTGCCTGTGTAATTAATTCTTCTTTTTCCCTGTCTTTTAATGAGTAATTTACCCAAGTGAAGGCACCCTCTGGAGTCTCAATGGAGAGAAATACACATTTCTAGGGAACACTACCTCTGACCTATTTCCAAATGAGATGAATCCCATTCCAGAAATACTTGTTTCTCTCCAATGACTAATGGCAGTAAGAGTGACTGGTTGTGCTGTGCAAGCTCTCACCCTAGGCATTGAAAGTTAAGTGAGATGAATCACTCCCCTGCTCCCTTGTCTCATTCAGACCCTTTTGGCTTTTCTAAGACATATGCTTTTTTTATTGAGCAGAGTGAACATGAAAGAATGCTTACAGGTTTGCTTCTGTCAACGGGATTTTTTTGGATCCATCTATATTACCTCAAGTTTGAATCCTGCTTCAGTATCACCACTGACTATTGTGGCTAAATGCTGTGGCATCACTTCAAACTTCACTGGGAGATGACCTGTTCTGTATTTTACCTGCTTACCTAGCAGAAATGTTGCCTTGGAACTTTTATGTCCAAGTATTTCTATGTCTTGTGATCGTTTTTATGTTGTCTTGTTTGAAATGTTGCCATATGCCATTACTAGCTCTATTTGACTTGGGCAGCTTTACCCCCCGAGTCAATACATGCTCTAGAGGAATATTTATTCTGAAACAGAAGTATTTGCTTATGGGCAGAGCTGTACTGCTTTAACACTATCACATTAAACTACTGCCAAAATCTACGGAGATGCTATTATTCCCATTTACACAGAGTTATCTGGGTCTAGGTTAAACTGAGTGGAAATGGATTGAAGGGAAAGAAGGGATGCCAGCCTTCAACACTGCAAATCCTTGGGTGAATAGTTCAGGTGACTTGCCTAAATAGGGCCAACCCTTATGCTCTAATGTAATTCCACAACGCACACGGTCTGTGAAAGCTTTGGCCTGCAGGACAAAGATAAAAAACAAACAGCAAAAGGACCATACTGGGAAGGAATTCCACTTCCTGGTCAGAAGTGTGCATTCAAAACTGGCCAAGTTAGGGGGAAAAGAAATTTTCTCACTGTCTATTTCGTCCAGTGGAATCTGGCCAAATATCTGAAGGTAGGGTCGATACAGCACCCTTCTGAATATCCATTCCGCTCGGCTGTCATCGGGATGAAGAAGAGCTTGAGTCGTCACACCGTAGGCAATGAGCCACACACTCAAGAAAAATAGGAAGAAGAAAACATCCTTCATCTAAAAAAGACAGAGGAAGGGGAGAAAAGGAGAAGAGATGACTGTAATGGCATAGTCAAAGAACGGTGGTCTTTCTGCATGAGAACAGCTGAAATAATTCTGTTTCTTTACAAGCTGGCTTAGGTTAAAGGAGGTGGAATAGGATTCAGTTCCACACACAGAATTCCTCTCCTGATCTTGCTGTTATCATATTGTTCTTGGCCTGTAATCAGCATTTTTCATTGATAGCTCATTTCGATAGCGCCGTGTTCTAGACTAAAACCTTGCTTTTCAATCATCTAACATTTAAAAATGAAACACCTTGTATCTTTTAAGTGAATCTCATTGTACCTTTTAAGTGCAGATTTTCTGTGAGATCTGTTTTCCTGTGAATTACAGGGGTTCTGCTGCAGCAGTGGATCCTGGTAGCAGGCGGTGCTTGCTGATGAATAGCGAACCACTGGCACAGCAGGCAGTGAAGGCTGCAAGGATCAGGTAGCTCCTGTCTGGGGTTTTTCAAGCTAAGTAGTGCATCTGAGGGATTGTTTTCAGGACTTCCTGCTTTTAAACATTGTGTTTCTCCACAGAACCAGAAGTAATTGAATCCTGAAACACTTACTTTAAAAAAAAAAAAAAAAAAATCTAATATATATTTCAAGTGCAATAATTTTTCCCCGGTGGAAGAGGAACACTTCATCCTCTTCCCATCTAATCTGACAGAGTTCATTAGGGACTGTAGATTCATTTAAATTAGATTATTGGATTGTGCAGCTATCCAAAAGCAAAGGCATTTCAGACCTCCAGGAGGTTACTTAGTGTTCTATTAAGAAATGGGGTATCTAAACCAGGCAAGACATTGTTGCTGTCTCTGTGACTTTCACCAATCTGTTTCGTTTCCTGAGTGATTTAAAATTTAGCAATGCTGCAGGACTGTAATGGTGTCATAATTAAGAGAGAGTGGCAGCAAGTCTGGAGATATTTTCTTCCCAATCTGCAGTCTCTCTGTGAACGGGCATTGGTCTGTTGAACTGCCATTTTAGCAGCTTCCAGAATTCTTTCAGCAATTCTGTAGCAAGGTTAGAAAGGAGAAATACAATAGGAGGCAATCTTGGATTGCTTCTCTAAGTAAGGGAAATGATCTTGCTTGAGCCCACTTGATGAACCTTTCAAGAAGGTCTCATTTGCTGAAGTAACATTCACTGTTCCTTCATTTGATGCAAGGTTTGACAGTGAACGACCAAAGCTAAGGCGTTGTGTTGGCTTGGAGCAGGGGGGAAGATGAAAGGTCCCAGTTTAGGGGTTTTTCTATGCTGCTGTTTATGTTCTTATTTGAATTTTCTTAATCTGTGTGCTATCTCATATGACTTCAGATGCCACCATAGTAGACACATCACCATACTTGTTCAAGGCTCTGGTTTATCCTGGTATGCAGCAAGGAAGGGTTAGAGCTGTAGATCTTGTACAACAAAACCCCGCTAATGCTGTAAGCTAGATAATGTTCAAGAACAAATATTTATTTGCCATTTACCCTTTTGCTGCTCCCAGCAAATGTCATGTTAGAGTTCCAGTGATTGCGTTGCGTTTGTAGACAAATCCAAACAGCTTGGTAGTTATGTTTATTCAATGTATAGGCTTGTTTAGACTGTGAGGCTTTTACTGAGCTCTGCTCTGAGTCACAAATCAAATATTTGTAGATTCTATAACAGCACTTGCAATTAGATGAACTCCTATTAATCGGTTACCAAGACCTAACTGGCCTAGAGGATTAAGATGCCTAAATAAAAAGCTACTTCAACATACCAATGCATACCAAGCACAGTAACTGCTGTCCTAACGTCTCATTTCCTGCAGGAGAATGGTAATAAATAAGATTCTTTTATCAACATCTTCCAACATACTCTCACTATGTTTTCATTGTAACTTGGAGCTACAAAATACAAGTAAGAATAACTCCTGTGGGAAACTTGCAACTGTCCTTTTTCAGAGATTATTTAGTTTTTTCACACTTCTTGCAAATAACATCAACTATTTCCTCCAGCAGCGTCATGCAGTAAATGCCCCATCGCCTGTAAATGGCCTGGCATCTGCCTGAGGTCTTTGCCCTGAATGCACACGGCTTAGGAGGTGGGAGGAATCCCAGTAAGTCAAAGATACTCCACTCTTTATTTGCCAGATATGAGGATAATTAGGTGATGTACAAGCATTAGTAAATCAGAACCAATTTATTACATTATAGAGCTCTTTGGAAGGATCTATTTCAAACTGACTGCATCTAATACTCATGATAAATACGGGTATACGTGCAAAATGCCAAGCTTTAAAAATATAAAAATAAAGGTAGATTATAAACGGATTTCCTTTGTAAAGAGAAGATTTCCCACTCTCTGTTTAGTAGGAAGCATAAGTATTTGTCTGAGAGAGACTGCATACTTACCATCCTTTCCACAATGATGATCTTTGGTCCAAGTTGTTTGTGAATTGCAAAAATATGTATAAGTCTAAGTGTAAACACCATAAAATCGATGGCAAGTATTGTACGGCCAGCTTGAAAAGTCGAGTTCAGCATCCTGCAGAAGACACAGAAGGAAAGATCTCAGCAAGTGCTGCTGAGAAGTACCTTCTCAGATGTTACACTCACTTTCCGGGCAGAGCCTCGTTCAGAAAAGGCAAGTGTCTCAGGGCAGTGGTTGCAAAAGTCTGTAAGAGGAATGTAACATGTCTGCAGTCGATAAGAAATAGCCAGAAGATGAAGGGACACCGTATTCTGTCTTGGCTTCAATGAGATTTATTTAAAGAAAAAATAATAAAACGTTATAAATTGAGTAAAAGTGATTGCCAAAAACAACAACAAAAAAGCGCAGAGCTTTTCTGTACATGTGTTTGGATAGACCAACAGGTCTTTTTGTGGTCTCTAGAGCAACTTCTGTGATTCCATAGAATTTTAGAGGCTTTTATTGCAGAAACAGGTCTCAAAGCTTGTAAAAGTTACTGTCACGGTCTGTCTTCACACGCACATGAGACCTTGCTGCTGATGCTGACCACCTCGCACAGAACAGATACATACCTGCAGGTTACCCCGATTATGAAGAGGAAGATCGTCACCATATCACACTTATTCCAGTTATTCTCCACATACAGTTTAAATTTTTTCATTAAATTTGTATCTTCATCTGTATAGAAACTCTGCAAAAGAGAAGTGATCATCAGTACTGATCTGTTTCCAGTTTCACTACTTCACTGGGAGTTTTAACGTAATACCTGTTTCCTTTTTCTCTTTCATTGCAAAGAGTAAAAACAAATTCCTAGTGTAATAGGGAAAAAAGCTCAAAAACATAAGCTCGGTTACTGTCTTAAACCACAAAAGTTGGATGGAAAAGAAAAATGAAATCTTTTTCTTGCTGTTAACCTTAAGAATCTTTGAGGCCTGATTTTGTCAGCATGCGGGCTGTTAAACAATACAAGAACCTCCAGCCAAAGTTCAGTTTCTAGACACTGCTTTCTAACCAGCGTAAACAGATTTGATGTTTGTGTAGTGGAATTGTCAGCGAGAGCACGTTTGATGGTCTAGGCAGAGAGTTGGGTTTCTTAACTGGGTGTTAGCCTGGCGCTCATGTTCTACAGGTTTATAATGAAGCATTCTTTGATCCAGATATTTTCCATGTCCTCCTCTGGCTTTGGCCTTGCTGCATAATTTCAAATAAACCGTAACAAACGGGGATCCCCTTTACTGTCCCTATTGCCTAGATAATGAACACCTACTTGTTCCTCTTGGGAAAATGTTTATAACCATTCTTGTGCCTAAAGAGGACAGCTTTATGCACCCACAGTTGGCAACAGACTAGCACCATGCTTCACACGTTACTTTGGTTGCTGAGCTGAGGACGTTCCCAAATCAGTAGCTGGGAGAGTAATAGAGAAGGTTGGTTTGTTTGTTTGTTCTAGAAAAGCAAATCAAAAAGAGATCTGCTAATATTTTGAGTTGAGAAGTATTTCAGGAAAAACACAAATAACCTGAGTTAATTTACTCGTGTGGTTTTTTTAAACAGTCCCACATGAGGAAGAAGCTCTTAAAAGGATGTAAAGTTGTCTGCTGTGCTTCCAGGTGGAGAATAGATCTTCCATGATTTGCAGTGGGAGGGCCTAGTTCTGAGGAGTGAAATCAGAGAGATCTTTGCAAAATGAGGGACACCTGAATCTCAGCAGACCACCTGACTTGGCTGCAGCTGGAGCAGGGTAGAAAAACAGAGGTGGGACTACAGGTTTACACGGTGGAGGAAGAGTCTGCTCTGGGAGAGAGAGGTGGTGTGTTTTGGGTAAGGTAAGTGCTGTGTTCTTCTCCTCTTTAAAACTGCATTTGACACTTGAAATCTTCAAGTTTGTATGATTATAGAGGTTGTAAATGTATTTGCAATACTGCTTCAGGTTTCACTGTGTTACTGCTAAGATGTAGGTTACTGACCTGCCGCATCTCTTCCAAGACCAGGGTAAAAACCCAGAAGTAAAGTGCAATTTCCTTAGCAGATGGACCTTCGGGTGGAGGTGGTTTAAAGTCCAGTAAAAGGACATAAGTAAATAGAAACAGAAAAGCAAAGTACATTATAACGTTCCCCATAAATACAGTTATAGGGGCACTCCAGAATTTTCTCCACCGAGTAAACACGAATGTCGCCCATGCTGTGTTTTTGGAAGGGTTCTGTGTTTCCAACTTACTGATTCCTCTGCAAAACAAAAAGAACATGGGGTTGGTGATGATTTCCTAAAATTGGTTCATGGGAATAAGCTCAGTATTAGAGCAATTGCATTACCATAGCAGAAATCTTTCAAGTCAAAGAGAAGGCTTTGAAAAAAAGTCACATCAGACTTAATTGTGTATTCTCATTATTTCAGCTTTGTCCTGTTAATTTGTTTTGTGACTTCATTACCTTCCTGAATGTAGTACAAATACACAGGGAGAAAGTGGCTAATTGCTCTTCATCCTAAATCCTTCCTCCCTATGAGGGTGGTGAGACACTGGCACCGGCTGCCTATGGAAGTTGTGGATGCCCCATCCCTGGGAGTGTTCAAGACCAGGTTGGACGGGGCTTTGAGCAACCTGGTCTAGTGGGAGGTGTCCCTGCCCATGGCAGGGGGCTGGAACTAGATGATCTTTAAAGTCTCTTCCAACCCATTCTATGAAATAATAAGGAAAGAAAAGCAAATGGCCAATGTAGCTTGCAAGTCAGTTCTTAATTATTTTAGCCTTAGAAATTTCTTGTGGTGTTTGCATGCAGAAGGTCTTGTTGTTGCTGTGACTTTAAGCAATTCCTCATTTTGACCCAGTCTCAGAAGTGTTGGGCCATACTAAGTGTGTGTTTCTTGACTAGCCTTGCTGAAGTCTGAGAGAGCCACTGAAGGAATACTTCAGTCCTTTACACTGCTGTAAGAGCTGGCATCTTGCCCATTACGATTAAATTAAATTGCAGAAAAAGTAATAGAGATGCCTTTTAGCAAAAGAAGTTGGCCTTATGAATTATTTATGAAGGTAATCTTTGACTCTTGTGGAATGATGCAAGTATTCTGGTAACTGAAGGGAAATTTGACCTGTACCTCTACAGTTGTTCTTGCTGTGTTTTGGAACATTAAGTACTATCTATTGACACTGGAAACTACCCTGTGCAGAAAATGCAAGTTCCCTGTATTTGATAGCAATCAGATCTTAGCATAAGGTGTTGTTTCCCCAGAAATTGCTCTCCTGTGCAAGCTAGGGATGTTATTGGATCTTTAATTTTGTGCCTCTGGCTCTGAGAGGTGCAATCTCCCACAAAGGATGTGCACACTTGGGTGTGTTTTCAGTTTTTCACCCCACAAAAAACACTACTCCTTGCTGGTTTTTAATTTCCCCTGACGTTCTTACTAATTATTAAATACATTTGTTAGAAGGAAAAGTTTCTCCTTGCAGCCAGTCTTTTCTGTGTGCCTGATTCTGTACTGCCTCTCAATGGGTGACATGGTAAGATACGTTCCCATGGTAACCGGCTCATATCATCAACAGATGATTGCAGCTTTACTGTAAAATGCTGAAATAGATCTGGGAGGGAGAGAGCCTCCTTGTTAAAACCAATTGCTAAGATAATAGCAATTGGAATGCACAACGTAGCGACCGAACCACGCTTCATGTGGGATATGGAAGTGCTTTATGATATTGCTTACAAACAGCTCCCGAGAGGCAGATGCTTTTACACCTATTTTATAGGTTAGGGAGGGAGAGAGAAGAACTAACAATTTTCTCCAATATACCAGCAGTTAAATGCCAGAGGTAAAAATAGAACCTAATAACTCTGGCTTGGTCCAGCGCTGCATACTGCAGGTGATGCTTCCTTGCTACACTTGTTCACACAAATCTGAAGTTCTCTTTAAATCATTGAAAAGTACGTGCTTAATACAAGTGGCTGTTGAGGGCTATTTAGCCATTAAGAGGACTTTGTGCTAATCAAAATCTTCCTATCCTGGCTTAAGCCCTCGTGGCCTCCCAGGTTTTGGTGATGAGCGTGTGGCAGAGGTATGGGGCGGGGTTCAGAAGTTGAGTCGCAGATCTATGAATGACCACGAGCAACTGACAAAATATTTGTGCTCAGTTACTCATTTGTGTAATACTCCTTCTGACAGACAAGTTTGTCGTTATACTTCAGGTTTCTCAGGTCCCATCTCTTCAACTATAAATGAAGAGCACAAGTATGGTGGGAAGCTGACTTGATACAAAATTCTCAGGTACCGATGTTTGCAAGTACTTCTGTCACTGCCTCTGTAGGAAAGTATGTGGTGATGCCTTCAAATAATGTAAGGTTTTGCTGAGAACTTTTTCTGCTCAGCTCAGGAATCTGATGGGGGCTTAGCTCCTAAACCCAATGTCTGTCAGCCACCACGAGCTGAAGGGAATTTCAGGAAATGCTTCCTGATTCTCCAGGTATTAAGCAGATTCCTTGTTCTGTAGGAATTACCTGCTCAGAACAAGTTGTATCTCCTTAAAGCAGTGATGTATCCCTGTTTATCCTCTATATTTCTTTTAGAGAACAACAGCAGTAATCAGAGGGCAGAGTTTTCTGAGGAGTGATGACTTACTTGGTCCTTCAGCTGCCCCTTAGATCGTTAGCTGATCACTAATCCACAAGAAGTGTCTGTTCTTTGATTGTTGTCACAAATGTTACATTAACTAATGGTTTTAAACTTACCTGTCCTCTTCTTTGGAAAAAAATAGGGTCCTCTCTGTATCTAAACTGTCCAGCTCTCTAAATGGCTCTGACTCAGTCTTTGATTGCTTTTCCTCACTGTAAGGAAACTGATAGTGTATACTTATCATGGACTTGCTCCACTGAGAATTCTGAAATAATGCTCAAATCTTAACTCTGCCACTTCTGTTTATTTGTAAGGAGAAGGCTGAATTTACCCACGAGATTCAGATAATTGGCGTGCTCACAGAAATGGAGCAGGATATTCAATTTCCTCAAATTCCTTAGGATCCGAGCAGAAATAAACCCCTTGGTCAGTCCTAGAAGACAGTGCCCCAATGCTCCATTCCTGCTTACCCTCAGTAGCAATTAAGAGCAGGAATGCCAGAAGCAGTAGGGAACATGGTGTCGCTCTTGCATTTCCAGGGAAAAGAGGCAAAAAAATGTCCTCAAGAGAAGAAATTTGGAAAGGCTTCCTTTGATTATAAGTCATAACTTAAACGTTTCCATAAAAACTTTGCCAAAACTTCACATTAAATTACTGGAGTTTGTGAATCTGGCAGGCGCTCTGATGACAAGGTCATGTTTAGGGATACTGGCAGAAGGAAAGCCTTAAGTTAGCAGTGCCAAACAAGTCTTCCTCTTGCTTTTTAAGTAGTTTAGCAGTTAAAAAACGTATATTTTATAATAGCATGTCATTCCATGCCAATTCTGATGATTTGTGTATGATTCTCACAATATTAGGAGGTTCAGTTCCTGGATTCTTATGACTGCCTGAGCATGTTGGCTGCTTTTTTTTTTTTTTCTTTCCACCTTTGTTTTGTTTTTGTTTTATGACAACCTAAGACTCTAGCCCTCTTCACTTTGACAAAAAGCTGAAAACTACAAACTCCAAAGCCCTGCCGGTGGAGGACAAATAAAGAGATGTCATAAAGCACTGAATTTGAAAATCTTAAATGATTTTGTATCACTCCTGTGTTTTTAAGCTTGACTTATGGTTATCAAGGCTTGTGGCTGTTTTTCCAGATAAGATGCTGAGGTTTGAACCAGGCATTTGCAAATCTAGAAATAGATGGTGCTACACCTGGAGATACTCTACACGTTACTGTGTAGAATCTGGAGCTGACAGAATTCCAACAGGCTTTTCTGCAGGCTCTGCAAAATAGAAGTGACCCATGTGAAACCGTGGCATTTATCTTTTAACTATTAGAACTCGCACAGGACACGCAAATCTCTGTCTTATGAAAAGCTCATTTGGTTAATAGCGATGCAATCTTTCTGTAGACACTCTGAGGTAATATTACTGTTTTTATCACTTAAGTGAGAAATTTTGAATCTGGATATTTTTTTAATGGCTTATTTTTCATCTTTCTTCTCTTCCACCTGAATAGTTCTGCTTGTACCTGAATGTTATTAAATTTGTGTAGATTAGGAAAGGACACCAGAATCCACAGATTAACTTCAGGATCTGTGTGTTCGTAGACATGTCTCCCCACCATATTTTTGTCAGGAAGGCCTGAAAGTCAAGAAAATGAGAGAGGCTTTAACATCACAAAAACGCACATGCAGATGAAGTGCCCCTGTGTTCTCTGGCTCCTAAGACAGTGAATGCTCTGGAAACAGAGAGCAGGCACAATTTCAGAGCAAACCACTGCTCTGTGCATCCTTCTGCAGATGTGGCTGAGTATGCACAGAGTTATGAAGAGGACTGTGGAAAGAATAGCGAATGAAGCAACATCTGTAGTACTAAAAGTGCAAGTCAGGCACTGAGAGCTAAAAGCACCGTCACTCTTAATTTGGCTTTGTGTATGTGGTGAGAACTTGGTTGTGAGGGCGAAGCTGAACACTAATTTGATTTAACTTTTATCAGTGAGCTCTTCCTTGAATCTGAACAAGGAGTTACCTCACATCTTGGAGCAGCTTCATTATGCCTCAGGCAGATATAAAGTGCTTTCCCAACGCTTCTCTGTGAGCAAGGAAGGGGAAAAAAAGCACAGGATGGAATAAGGGCTAAACATTCTCCTCTGTGCACTGGTCTGTGGGCCAGCTGGATGAAAGGAGGGGAAAGGGGGAACTGTGTGGCTTTGTCAAGGATGTGATAAATGTCCTCTCTGTGTGGTGCTGGGGAGAGGGCAGAGTCACCTCTCTGAGGAAGGTCTTTTAGAGAAATACATTTCATGGGGTTGTTCAGTTGGCTGGGCTATCCTCTTCTGTGTCCAACATCATGCTTAAAGGTCCTGGGGGTAAAGATGGTGAGGGAAGGGTCTGTAAAACTTACCTGGACACCATCATGGGCAAAGAAAGACTTTGCATCTGCTTCTGTAGCCAGCTGAAGGCAGGTGGTTTTGCTCCAGTACTGATTTTTCCTCACCAGCAGAGCAAATGCTCTCTCCTCGCTGTTGCGGTAGCATTCGCTAAACAGTTCTGCCAAAGGAAGGAAACATCAACAAATAGACCTTTTAATACTGAATAAAAAATGGAAAAATGACTGTGAGGCAAGAGAGCGATATGTGTAGGGCAGAGCACGGTGGCAGCGGAACCCGAGCTCTGCCAGATGCTCCTTGCTGCACCAGAGACTTGCACAAGGCTGAAGGAGTTGAGAAGAGCCTGAGCGATCTAAGAGGAGTTGGGTGGGAGAGAGGAACGACAGTGGACACAAGAATAACTCACTATGGCTTTGTGCATGTATGTACATGTGTTTGGGCAGAGGCAGGTGAAATCGATTTGCATTGGTTAAAAAAACTCACTGTAATTTTAAAATTCCTGCTATTTGCAGAAAGGTACGGAGGAAATATCTCAGTACCTCCCTCTCACCTCTATCTGCATGCTCCTTCTCAGCCTGGGACCTCTAACAGGTTTAGTTCAGCGTTTTTTTCCTTTTGTTTGATCAGAGGAGAAACTTTTCTTTCTCAGTTCTTCTACAAACAGCATAAAAAACTTATTGGAAACATGTCAGTATATGTCATGGTCCCTCATCTGTAGCTGCCTCACGTGGAGCTTTAGGCAATATCAAGCAAAACTCCATCTCTTGGGTGATCCTTGAACACTTTGAAGGATGAGTTGCCATGCTGTCCCCTATCTCCTGAACAGACTAAACAAAGGAGCAGCACAGCTTTGGCTTGTAGCCAACAAATCCTTGGTTTTAAGGCACAGTTATCTGACATAAAATAATGTTAGACTTGTAGAGCATTGTGGTGTAGTTCTGTTTCCAGTGAAGCTTGTCCTGGTGCTTAGAAATGAGGATAAATAGTTCCCGGAGTCAAGGTTTTCTCATGAGACAAGATCTGGTGTCTGCTTCATTCTGCTGATTCACTTGATGATCTTGGTACCTTTCCTAGGGCAGCCTACACCTTGTGGTTGTGCTGTGAGGGCTGGGGAAAGGATCAAGCTCATTTAAAATAAACCTACGTACGGACTTCTTTTGCAGTTGATGTGGTATTTATCATTCTTAAAGAATGTTCACTCTACTCGATATTGTCAGTGTTATCTGGGCCAGAATTTAGGAGTGGATCTGATCGAATACTTGCCAAAGCCAGGGAGTAGACTCCTGTGTATTGGATTAGGCCCTGTAATTCCATGTCTAAATTACCTGAGCCCTGTGATTCCATGAGAACCTGGCTGGTGTGTTTTGTAAATAATAATGGCCCAGTGAGAAGAGGGGGAAATGTGATCTGTGCATAAATAACGTAGCAACGTCTGCATGAGCCTTCAGCTCCTTGATGTACCAGCTCTAAGGGGAGAGTAAAAGCCTCTGTGTGGTGTCATGCACTTTAACGTTCTCTGTTTGCAGCAGGTCCTAGATTGCAGTGAGATTAGCAGAGAAGCCTGTGTGCAGACATCTGATTTTGAAGCACGCAAGGGGGAGAGGGCTTGGTGTTTGGGCACTGCAGATGCCTGGATGTTGCTGCTGGAGGGAGGGGCGGCTTCTCTGCTGTGAGACCAGCCTGAGCCTGGCTGCAGCTTTGCAGTGCCGTCAGCTCTCCTCTGGGTGAGGTAATCTCAAATTATTTTTAGCAGCAAAGAAAAAACTTAAAACTTGTTGCTCTGGTGGCCCTTACAGAGCAAGCTTGATATTGCAGGAAAAGCAGACTGCTGTGAGCCTGGGAGTGTTTCGGTTGTTCTATCTTAGCTGAGAGTGTTGGGGTTGTTCAGTCTGGAGAAGAGCAGGCTCTGGGGACACCTTCTTGAGGCTCTTCAATACTTAAAGGGGGCCTACAGGAAAGATGGGGACAATCTTTTTAGCAGGGCATGTTGTGACAGGACAAGGGGTGATGGTTTTAAACTAAAAGAGGGGAGATAGACTAGATGGGAGGAAGAAACTTTTTATAATACGCATTGTGAAATACTGGCCCAGGCTGCCCAGGGAAATGGTCGATGCCCCATCCCTGGAACCATTCCAGGTCAGGCTGGCTGGGGCTCTGAGCAACCTGCTCTAGTTTCAGATGTCCCTGCTCCCTGCAGGGGGGTTGGACTAGATGACTTTTAAAGGTCCTTTCCCACCCAAACCTTTCTATGATCTTGCCTGTGGCTATAACACACCTTGTACTAAGATCAGGCACTTAAAATACCAACATGTAGCAGGAGAGTAATTCGTTCCCTGCATCCCAGGGAATACTGTCTGAACGCTGATTTTTTTCTTTTTATTTTTTTTATTTTTTCCAGAATGTTTGGTTTCAGTCCTACTCCTGTGGTATTTGAATGTTTGGGACTGCCTGTGCTGCAAGGCTGTTAAATTATTCATGATAGTTGACCTTTTACAACTGAAATGGTGGATTTTTTTTTTTTTTACTTGTTTGCCTTCCAGTGGCAGTTACTTCTTAAATTTTTGATGCTCTTAAAAAGTTGCCATTACTTACCAACAGCAAGCTGCTCATACTTGGCCTCTTTCATTATATGTGCTACTTCAGTCTCCGTCTCCAGGCGGGACATCTCTTTAAGGATCTTGCAGGCTGCCAGAGCTGAAGCTACGCCCTCCTGACCCTGTAGGATTGAAAGGAGTGCTGCTGTTACTATATGCTGGAGGGAATTTCTGAGCTGCTGAGAGCTCACTAAGGAATATACCTAATAACGGCAAAAAAAAATTAATGCATGCCTCCTCTTTGAGGAATTTTCCCTCAAATACAGAATTGAAAGTCCAAAGTGTTGATCAAAATGACAGTTTTGGTGATATTTCACAGAATCCCAGCATGGCGAGGGTGAGAAGGGACCTCTGGAGATCATCTCATCCAACCCCCTGCTCCAGCAGGGTCACCCAGAGCAGGAGGCCCAGGATTGTGTCCAGGTGGGTTTGGAATCTCGCAAGAGAAGGAGACTCCACAACCTCTCTGGGCAGCCTGGCCCAGGCTCTGGCACCCTCACAGCAAAATATTTTTCTTCCTGTTCTGATGGAACCTCCTGGGTTCCAGTTCATGTCTGTTGCCCCTTGTCCTGTCACTGGGCACCACTGACAAGAGTCTGGCCCCATCCTCTTGATCCCTGCCTTTTAGCTATTAATCAGCATTGATCAGATCCCCTCTGTTTTCTCTTCTCCAGGCTAAACAGCCTCAGGGCTCTCAGCCTTTCCTCATCACAGATGCTCCAGGCCCCGCAACTGGACTGTCTCCAGTAGTCCCTTGTCTCCCTTGAACTGGGGAGCCCAGCATTGGACACAGTGCTTCAGATGTAGAGCAGGGGAGGACATCCTCCCCCAACCTTCTGGCCACACACTTCTTCAATTTGAAAATTGAAAACCACATATTGGTAATTCTTGTGCCTTATAAGGCTGGAGATTTCTGCGTTGGTTTGACCTTAGAGGGCTCTGATCTGGGGAAGCAGTCAAAGACTGAAAGGAGAAGAATGTGTTTTGGAAATGGAGCAAACCAGTCTCTCATTGCCAAGACACCTCACACATAGCTGTGCGGAGACCCTGCATAAGGAGGTGCGGGAAAGCAGGGAGCCCAGCTGGCAGAGCACAGGCAGCAGAGAAGCGTGCCTCTGGGAGCAGGGCTGCCCAGCCACGGGGCCGGCGAGGTGCCGATGTGTCTACATGCACACGCACACCCGCTCCATGGCCAAAGAGCTGTGCCCCAGCGCAGCCCTCCCCGTGCCAGATGCAGCGTCCAGAAGCTCTGGAATGGAGCCCGATTGCTGTGTCTGGCTCTGGAGGGGGAGGGAAGCTACGGCCTTGCGCTCCAGATGCAGGAGACAGGACCTCGGTTGTGCAGGACTGTAAAACAGGAGCCAATTATGCCAGCTTGAAGCTCAGCCTTTGAGAGTGTGGTGCCCTCGTTCGTTACGCACACGGCACATGAGCTGAAGATGCTCCATTGCACCCTCTTCCCTCCTGTGCTAGAACCCGAACAATTGACCTATTGTGGAAGGAACAAAACCTGAGACTGGATGTGGTGGGTCGCCAGCAGTGAGGAAGAGGAAGGCCAGTGCTGCAGCTGAGGATGCCCAGCAGGGCTTCAGGCTGTGCTGCTTTACACCGGCTGCTGCTCTGCCCTCCCTCTCTGTCAGACCCTCTGGTCCCTGCTGGCATAAACCATGTGGGGATGGAAGGCCCTATAAATGCCACATCTCATATTTTAGCAACAAACCTAGCTCAGCTGAGCGGGAAGGTTGAGCAAAAACCATCTCATAGACTTGAAATATGCCCATGTTTCAGCTCAAAGCTTACCATAGCCCAGAAATAGTTTGCCATCTTGTGTCGGTTTTGAAGTACTGCCCATACAAACAAATCCCTCCAAGGATTTTCACTTTTCTGGTTCATATCCAAGGGCTCAGGTAATCGCTTTGTATTCATTTTTTCCTGAAATATAGTTTGGAGAAATTAAAACCTGCTTTGTAGTCTCATTCCATGCAAATGACATGATCTAAGCTGCTCTTGGCCTTGCCAGCTTCTTCATATTCTTTTGATTTTTCTTTTCTGTAGGACTGAGCAGTAATTAGTTCATTCTGTACTGAATCAAAGGACTCTTGTGTCCCTGACAGAACTCAATATGTGTGAGAACATTCTGGATGAAGCCGTGACTCCATTGAAGTTGACGGTAAAGCTCTCATTGACTTTATTAAGGCCAGGCTTTCACCGCTGGTGTGTAATATCATACAGGACAAACCTGTGATTAGCTAATCTGAGCTTGCCTTCAGTTCTATTGGATTCTGCTCAACTGCCACACAGGACATGCTTTTGGAGAAAAGGGAACAAAAGGCATTTTATTTCAACAGAAAGAAACCTCGCCAAGGCCCCGTACAGGACAGGAATAGGGGATGTCAATACCGTCTTTTTAGTCTTCCCTTTGAGAAGCCTCTCCCTTGTGCAGGGAATGTTTTATAAGCAGAACACTGCTTATTCCTTTAGTATTTGATTAAAAAAAAACTGCCCAGAGGAAGGATGACAACTTGGGTCAAGTTCTGAGTTTGAAGTATATTTAAGAACTGCCTATATATCTATTACATTAACTAGAAGCAGCCAGAGTGAATTTTTAATTAAAAATTTCTGTGAGGATATATTTTTTCAATCACTTAAAGTATGGTATTCTGTTTAAATTTATTTTAATGGCATTTTGGGGGAGTGTTGGTCAGTCTGCAGTGAGCTGTTTAAGCAACAGAATGATAGCATTGAAAACTTTGCAGGAGACAAAGAACCCAAAAGTCTCATCAGTCTTTGTAACCAGTAGTTCCTGGCTTGAAACAAGACACACAATTCAGCAGCAGTGACGCTGGTGTCCCAGCACAGTGATGCTCTTTCTGTTACCAGTGGTAACGGGATGGAGCCACTGGTGGCAGCCAAGGGAAGGAGCTTTCAAAGGAAAAAAGCTTGTAGGCAGTGAGATCCGGTGTCTGATTCAGGCCTTATTTACAGCACTTGGCTTTAGCTTACTGCCAAAGCCCACGAAGGACAGTGAGATTTCAGGGGCAACTTTTCTGTAAAATGTCTGAGTCTGGAGTCTCCTTAATGCTTTCAAAGGATTTGCCCCAGATTGTCTGTCCTTGTGAACAAAGAAGTCCTGACTAGATTCAAACTTAACTTTTCATCCTACTAATTAATTTAGCTAGGCTTTATCAAAGCAGAAGCGATTGAAGCTCTTGAGTGAGGATTTATTTTTTTAATTTAGTTTTTAGCTTAAACAGGTGTAAGATGAAACTAGAACTTGGCAAGTATCAAAATGTTTCTTTAGTTTGTCTAAAACTCTTCAGAAACATTGTTGCATCAAGAACTTTTTAGCTCTGTTTTGAAATCATACATCCAAACTTAATTTCATTGCTCTTGCAAGAACTTTGGTGCTTACCAGTTTCAATGTTAAATATGCCATCAAACTGCAGAAATTGTGATCTATCTATTGCAATGCACTGTAGACGTTCCCCAGTGGTACCCATCGCATGTTATCCTTGTCACGTGTTGGCTAAGGGACCTGCCAGGGCAGCTTCATAGAGGTGTTATTATTTCTGGCTGTGTGTTCTGTCACTCAATAACAAGGCTATAATGATCTAAAGACAAGTATCGTGTACTGCACGTGACTGAATAGCCAATTACTCCTATGCAGTAGAAATCTGGGAGTAGTTTTAGGTACAGAGATTACTGTTTTCAGACCTGGGATTGAGAATGGCCATCACCTGCTGCTTGCACTCCTAGCAAATATTGTTTTTTTTCAAGTACTTCTCGTTGAAGTTCTGTATGAAAAATGCAGGCTCCTATTTTTATGTCTAATTACTCCTTAGTAAACAAATCTATCTCTTTATATTCCCCACATATCTTTCATTGAATCTGCTCAATGAATTAATGAGAAACTGAAGTGACTGTTTCTCTCATATTCCCCTTCCTTCCCTGTCCCATCCCAAAAAGCTAGACTTAGCTAAATTTTAAGTTCTACACTGAAGGGGAGCAGGACTATGATGGAAAGTTGAGACTCACAGATTTCTTCTTGCCTCCATGTCTGAGGTCTTGATAGAAACCTTTGCATGCATCATGAAGAAAGTCCTTGAGAACTCTAGAGACCTCACTGAGAGTGAAGAGTGGGTGGGTCTCCTGCTGCTCCTTATGCTGTTGATCTGCTGAGGTCAGCTTGCTTTCTTCATGTTTCTTCAGTAGAAGTTCATAGAGGAGACATTTCTGAGAAATGGAACAGTAGAGTCTCTGCAGGCGACTGTACGTCAGGAATTCAGATATGTTAGCCCCATTGTCAATAAATAATTTTACGAATTCTGGTTTGTCGTTGACCAGAGCATCCATCATCACTTCTTCCAGGTCACAGGACTAGATTGATTGAAGGGGGAAAAAAAGAGAAGTTTTTTGGGAATAATCACAGGTGGATGAGGAGAGAGATAAGATTTGACATGAGGACACACACATTATGTCTTCCACCAGGTCAAAAGTGGGTACAATAAGAAAGAGAAGTAGGAATCCTTCATTTCTCTGTGGCAAAATGTGTATGGAAGCGTTAATGAAACAGCATGCTGTAGGCATGCTGGGTATTTATACAGCGGTAGGAAACAGTGACATTCTTCCTATCATTTTCTAACAGCAATATCTGGGTGTTGTTTTTGCCTTGTAAGCTCAAATTTGTTTCCTTTAAAGGTCTGTACAGAAGAGAGGGGGGAAGATTCTTGCCCCCACGTTGCTCAAGAAAGAGATTGTGCCTACCAAATTATTCCTCTATCTTTAGGCATTATTATATAGGGGACCAGAAAGACAAGCAGCCTAAGGAAGCATGTTACCACTGCCCAGTTTTAGTGGAGAGTGCAAGCAGCATTAAACTGAAGTCTCTTATCCCTGTTTCAGCATCCTCTGCAGATTGGATTATACCCTGATTGTCCTCTAAGGCAATAAAACCCTGGTACCTTCCACTCCACGTCACCATTGAATATTTCACTTTTAGCTATGTCCACTCTGTTCCAGGCCACTGCCAGCTTCAGTTCATCCAGATATTCCTGAGCCTCCTGACTGTGGCTTTTACAGGCTGGCAAAAATAGGAAATGAAGAGAAAGTCAGTACTTGACACGTAGGTTTAATGCAGTATTGATACTTTGATTAGCAATACAAGCTCTCCTTCAGCTATCACAGATCTGTGCATTACTTAACCAGAAACCCTTCACAGCATTTTTTTGTCTAACTTCATATTTAAAAATACTAAATTTTTGCTAGCTGGATTGTCTATTGAAACATTAAGTTTAAATGTCTGTAGGATTTTAAAAGGGACCCTGGCCCACAGAAAGCAGGGGAAGGACTGTCTGTTGTTTTTTGTCTTGCCTCAATTAGCACGTTAGGAATAGAATGTATTCCGTCCCCCCCACACACTAAATTTAGGCTAACACACACAAACTGAAATGGGTGGCACAGCAAGTAACATCACCTTTCAGCAGGTAGAGTGAAAATCATAAAATCGCTTAGGTTGGAAAAGACCTTTAAGATCGAGTCCAGCTGTTACCCCAGCACTGCCAGGTCACCCCTAAACCATGTCCATCAGCACCACATCCGTTTCTTACAGGAGAAACGGATTGTTTCTGGAACTAAGGCAGTTCAGGTCTACTTGCACTTCTTGGTTCTTTGGGCTTTTCTGGGTTTTGTTTTGTTTTTATTAAATGCTTTGTAATTGGAATAACTGCTCCAGTATATTTCAGTTCTTCTATAACCTCTACTACTAAGAGAAGCAAGTAGTGAAATAAAGGAGCAATTAAAATAGTACTATACAATAGCATGAGATTAAAAAGCAAACACTAGCTTAAAGCAAAGTTGCAAGAGCTATGGCAACAGCCACAGTTTGTCAGTAAACAAACAGAAGAACTCTGCATCAGAATCAAAATCTGATCCAACAGCCAACTGAACTTGTGCTGGACAGGAATTAAACACGTTTACAGCACAGAAGAAGTCAAATACGACAAGTATTACACTGTGCTGGGTTTAGTGTTCTTACCTTTTACTAAAGCTTTTAAAATGACTGTGTCTAGTTCTTCTGAACCATCTTGCTCAAAGTTGTGCAGAGTTAGAAGATGTTGGTGTGAAATAATGTTCTGAATCTATTGGGAGTTGAAACAAAAAATTGTTTTATGCATTGTCCTGCTGCTGTTAATGCCAAAGAGCCCAGTGGGCATCACCCATACAGTACTTCCCAAAAACTCATGTTCTAATTGTGAAGCTCAGCTTTGGCAAGAAAACAACCTTTGTTAGCTTCCCATATATAACTAAGTCCTAAGGCAGGGAGGGAGTTACTGTCTTTCCCAAAATCACCTAGCAGGGCAGGAGGAACAGAACTCAGATAGCCTGAGAACCAGAGCAATGCTTTGATTAAAAGATCCTTCCTTAACTCACATTCTGATTTGACTCCCAGTTGTGCTGTGGCCAGCATACCGCTAGTTTTGTTTTACCTCTTCCTGCTTTGACATTTAAGTTTTGCTCGCAGAGTTATTTAAAAGCATAGCCTCTAAATCTTCTTTGAGTAAAAGTCATCAAATATTGATATATCCAGTACTCCTCTTTCCTTCTGCTACTGTATTTATTCAGGTTTCCTTCTTGCACTCAGCTGTGCTGAGTCTTTGTGAGCATCTGGCAATATTGCTTCTAGATGCCCTTCCAACCTCCTGTGTTAGTCATCTAGTGAAGTTCTCCCTATGGAATTAATATGTGGAACTTTTAAAGCAAAGGATTATGGCAGGGATTGCGAAGAATAAGCAATGGGTCAGGTTGTGTGGACTTGGTTTATGTCAGAGGCACACAGCGTTCTTCATCACGTAAAGACAATCTCAAAGTGCTTTTTGTTTCTTAAACACTTAAGTGTAGTGGTTTAGGTCCAGCAAGTGTGCCTCAAGACAAAGAGTAAGGAAAATTGTGAATCTGTTTTGTCTTTCAAGGACATGCATAACTGACAATAGATGGGTAATTTCTGAGCACCCTTCATTCTTTTCAATCTATTCATGCTTATTCACAATCAGGTTTCCATTTAACAGCTGTAGCTCATGAATTAGGTCTCTTCTGTCACAGCTGCACAAGCTCCACAGCTGTGGAGATAAATAATGCTTCCTGTCCTCCAGAAGGACCATGGGGTTTCTGGGTGCTGGCTGTTACTTCAGGAAGGACAGAGCCCTGAGTGTTCAGCTGAGTCACTAGGACAGAGTAATTTGTATGATCAATTAAGTAATTGATGTTAATGTTAGCGAGGTGTTCTAGTGTCAGAGCACTGGAGTACTCAAAGCTTCTGGGCAGCTTCTTGTCAAACGTGTACTGAATGGCCTACTAAAATGGTAGGATAGAGCTTGTGAACGTGATGCGTGTAATGGTCAAACCTAGGAACTCACTGTTGCAGTCCATTGGACAATGTCCTTCCACAAGAAGCTTTCTCCAGGGAATTTCTCCTTGAATTGCTTTGCAACAGCTTCTGGCGTGATAAGCTGCGGGTCGTTTGCGAATGCAGCTAAGATGTCAGATGTACCTCCAGACCCTGCTAAGATAAGCCAGGGAGCAGAATTTTCCAAGCCGCTGCAAATTCTCTGTTTAAAAAGTACATTTTTAGAATTAATATATGGAAAGAACATGTTATTCAAAACAAGGATTTCTTGCAAACTAGGAAAACTTAGTGTACCTAAACCAGGTTCTCTATTGAGTCAGTCCAGACTCCTCTAAGATATTGGGATTTTTCTGATTCTGTAGCAGGTTGTCCATGTGTGGGCCCCTGACTATCCTACTTTTCATGACACACTTGCTGAGTAGGCAAGTATTTGCTGCCAATCTATTCCTTGCTCTGGAGTCAGGCAAGAAGGTAATGAGACAAACTATTGAGCTGGTTGTTACGTAGGGATTGGTCTTTTAGTTTATTTTTTTTTCTTGTAACAACTGTTGCAGTCCTTGGTGTGTATTATCCAATTCATATATAAGAAATTGATATTCTAAAAAAGTGCAGTTAGTTTTCCATTCCCAGCACAGGCAAATTTAGGGCAGCTCCAGCCAGCTTCCTTTGGTCTCCAAGTCACTTTGTTCTCTAAAACTTTGAAAGAAGGATTTATAGATTGTGGTATGTGGTGGGTTTTTTTTGTTGTTGTTTTTTTACACCTGAGATACAGAAAACACTGCCATATTTAGCTTCTAGAAGGGAAGCTCAAGAGGTGACATAATCCTCATTTAAACAGTGAGATTTCTAACACCAGCATGCATTTTGGTCCAGCTGACAAAGATAAAAAAAGACACAGGGTCAGGAAACTGAAACTAGAAAATGTCACCAGGAATGAGTCATTCTTGTGAAAGAGGTTACCAGCCTCTGTGGCAGAGTCTCATCGTGTGAAAACATTAAATTTTTATTAAATGTCTCTAAAGGTACTGTAGAGTATTGCTTTTCACCTGAGAGTGTAATTTTTAAAAATGCCATGTAATTGCTATGAAGTAGCAATCAAATATATTTAAAACAAACCCGTTTTCTGCAGGTTTGTTTTGGTTTTGGATTCTTTCTTCACACTACGAGCTGCCAGTAGCTTTAATGATCAGCTGGTGCCTATTCAAAAAGAAATATTTCTCCCAAACAAATACTGGCATACTAAATATTAACAGAACTCAGTTCTTAACGGTGTAGATAGGAATTTTGACTTTATGTAAAGTTCCAATGCATGTTTGTCATCCAGCCAAATTTTCCATTCCTAACTTAGCACCAGTTAGCTTATTTTTCTAAAGTTGCAAGCAGCTTCTTACCTCAAGTGTGCCTGGTTCTCCATGTACCAGTAAGCAAAGCACAGGGATCTCAATGCTACCTGTTCCTGTGAAGTGAAGGGGTTAATTTGTTAAAAGTTAACAGCTTTCACAAAACTATTGTGGTTTTGCTGACCCCTTGAAAATACTTCTCCTGTTACGTGGTTTTGAGGACCTACCAGAACATGAGCCTGCAGAAGCAAGTGGCAAAGGAGAACACCAGTGGGACCTGGCAGATGGGGTCCTAGTCTAAGACTCAGGACTAAGACTTTGCCTCGGATCCCTGGTAAGCAGGTTAGTCTGTGTTCACCTCCATACACCTCAAAATCTGGATGTTGGCACTTCTGTATTTCACAGCACTGTTGACTTTCTAAGTTATTTACTGCAAGGGGATCAGAGGGTGGAGTAATGGACCTGCATTAGAGTGCAAGGTAAGATTGGTAGGTTTTCAGAGAGGTTTGTTAGTTTTTTTCCTGATTTGTGTTAAGATACAATCGAAGGGGAAAGCTGTCAGTTTGTCCCAAGTGTTCTGCATGTGCATGAAAGTGTAGTAGAATGCAGGAGAAAAGCCTGATGGAAGGTGGGTTTAAGAATATGAAGAGGCTGACTCTGTAGACCAGTTTGGGTGAGATGCGTTAGATAATAGGAACAATATACTCTTTATTACTCTGCTTAAAGTCTCATTCAGCACAATCTAATGTGGTGATTATTAATAACATTCTTGTACATTTAAACAAAATGCTAATAAACTATTTAATGTGTTACAGCAGCAGAGGAAGAAATGTTGTAGGCATCCCTGTCCTTATCCAACCTCCCACAGGGACCCATCTATTTCTAGATGGTTTATACTGTGAGTGCTGAACTCTGTTATCTGAAGGTGACTATAGATTGGCCTAAAAGAGCTCAGGCAAAACAATAGCATCATGAGATGAATGGCTCTTTCAGTTGGAAGATAAAAATCATCTGGTTCAAACAATTGGTTGATGTTTCCCTTTGTAGGTCTCCCAGAGCAGTGTACAGATCACCACTTACACTTGTTGGATCTGGTGTGGGATGAGTACAGAGACTAAAAAACAGATAAAAGCCAGACTCAAACCAAGATATAACGTAGAACTAAGTTGTAGCCAGGACATGACTAGCAAGGAACTTCATTTGTTTTAGTGATGGCATAGCACTGCCATACCTCTATACGGTGATTCTCTAGATTGAAGAGGGGCCTCTGTGACTACAGCAGCCCCCAGATATGTTGATGACTTCAAATATTCTTCATTTGCCACAGATGTAGATAAAATTTGCCAGGGGAGGGAGGGGGTGTGTTATTCTGACTTTATGCTGAGAAGGTAGGAAGTTGTTAACCACAAAAAAAAAGGGCATATAAAAAACTTGCTCTGAATGACTCTGGGGTATTTTTTTAAATTAGGGAAATTCTGCATGACCTTATTAAAGTGTTTTACTTCAGTAAAGTCAGATAGCTTTGCTCAGCTTGAATATAAACGAGCTTAAATGAATAATGTTGGTTTTGTTTATAGAAGATATCACTGAATTCAGTGTGTTCCAGTGAAATATTTGTCAAATGGATCAGCATTTTTTGACAGAAAATTGCTCCACTGAGATTTGTTCAATCAGATTTGGCTTGCAGGCAGAAAGAGGCCACTTCCTAGTCCTTAGCACTGCAGCCTCAGCCCGCCATTACAGTCCACTGGTGGTGTCTCCTCTCTGAGTTATCAGATAAGAATCCTTCAGGTGCGTTCCTGCTCTCGGATACATCTGTACAACCACACAATGGGCTCTGCAGTGGAATGTTTCATTGGTGTGTACAAGTGCAACTGAGCTTTCCCTTTGTTCCAGCTGTGTGAGTGTTACAGAGACCAAGGAAAGGTAGAAGCAATGGGATTAGCACCACAACAGAATTCTCCCCCCAGACAGCAGTAGGAGGCCTGCCCAGTACTTGGTTCTCATTGTAAACAAAGGTCTCATCGATTGAAATGGCCATTAGATGCAATGTTGTTTACCCAGGATAAGATTTTTACCCTGAAATAATATGGCTTAAAATATATCAGAAGGCCTTGGACCACGTCTTTTCTTCCAGTGTGGGAGCAATTCAAGACCCTGTGTGTGACAGCAGATAAAAGTATACAACAGTGAACATCCCTCTCTTAGAGCTGCTGGTTAAGGTACTTAAAGGTGGATTTATTTTCCATTTGTTGTGTTTTAAGGCAATTGGAGCTATGCTTTGAAGATCAGCTTAGAGCCATATTTAAGGAGAGGTGATGAAAGTCGGGATTTTTGGTTCAAAGAGCAGTTTTCTCAACTTCAGAAGTTCTGCCTCTTACATAATAACCAATATGTTTATTTGATCTTGGCTATGTAGATGGTTGTTAAATGTGAGGATTGGACTTGTCTTTGATAAGGCCAAGGGCCCACAAGCACCACCGTACTATCAGTATTATTCATTAGCACGCCTGTATAGAGCCTGCTTACCACCATATCCAGTACGCTGTTCCGAAATATGCTTTTCCAAGGTGAGACGTAGCTTAGTGGTTCCATCTGGCTCATCTGGTGTTAGGTGATCCACCAAAATAAAGTGGGAATGGTTGTGGTCCAGGGAATACAGTGGGCCTTGGATGTTATCATCTGATTGGTAGTGCACAAGACTCTCATTCTAGAGAGAGGAGAGATGTTAGTGTTTCTACAGAACACAGCCCATGGTTTTGTGTGTTTCTTCTCCAGTTGTGTTATCTGTGCCATGACAGAGCGCACCACCTTTGAGACACTTGAATAGACCCTTGGAAAAGGGTAGAGAGGGAGAATGTGTTTCTTCTGAAAGGTGCCAGATTTGACAGGACTGAAAACGAAAGTCCCTGAAGCTTCCCTCTTGGGCTCTGCAAAATATAGTGACTTCAGTCATCATCTCTGGAATGCAGATATTCATTAGAGGTTTTGGAAATGTTTGTTGGACAAATAGAAAGGGGCCATGAGATCTGATAATTGCGGCTGGAGCTGTGATGCCTTTCAGAGGGCTAAAGTCTCAGCTGGTATAAAGAGAGGCAAACCTACTCATGTCAGTAGCATTTTGTCTGTTTAGCTCAGTAGGCAAGTTAGCCTGCTATATGTCCATACCAATTAAAATGCAGATTTATTTAATTAATATGAGGTCTAGTGGTTATTCTCAGCTTGGAAATTGCATTCTAGAACAGTGAGTGACAGGCAGACTTTAGAAGTGCCGTATTATCCTTTATTTTGGGTGAGGGGTATTATACCTCGAAATTATTTATTAATAAATTTTTGCATGAAACCACTGTCTGGTAAAACAGAACTCCTGTTATAGCCGTTTGTTCTAAGGACTGCACTACATGTGGTCTTTCATGCACACACTTTTTCTAGCTTCTTAATAAATCTTTCTTTCCTGCTGTTGCGCATCCACTTTGCTACTTCATTCCTAGCTGCAAGCCAGGCTGTAAACACCTGGTTATTCTTCTTTTTCCAGCTTCATAATCATCTTCATTTTCATCTCCAGTCCTGTGGCGAGCAAGCCAGATTAAAACAACTGTTTAAAATCTGCATTTCCTTCAATCATGCCTCTTTTCTAAGTCCCACAGCCTTTGAGCTGGTGAACAATGCTCTGCTGGGCCATGTATTGCGTTTCCCTCCCACTAATCTTGTGGACACAGACCGGTGTTAAAGCCTTTCTGGACACAGCAGTGTAACTGTGCATTACCTAGTTGTCATTAAGGTATGGCAGAGAGATTTATGCTCTGGTTTTCAAGAGCCAGAACTTATGTAG